>PVJL010007719.1:0-74268 GCA_004026885.1 Lyroderma lyra | reverse complement strand
GTGCGAGTTGTTTGGGGTGATGCTGGAGCCTTTCTGTTAACCTTTTTGCTATTCTCATATGACTTCCTCCATGTCATGAATGGATTCTCTCTCTTCCAAAGATGCAGCTGCTGATGGTGCCACCATTTCTTGGAAGGAAAATTTTGATTCAGCTTATACTGAGCTGAATGAAATTGGAAGGTAATGGTCCAGTTTTCTATTCCTTCATTCATGAACACTTACCATCACATCAGAACAATGGCTTGCTTTTGCTGTTTGTTTTATTAAGTGCATTCTCTGTATAGAAAGGAAAAGGTGGAATATCTATGTGTATTTTCTATTGTTATTTATCTAACGTCTCAAATTGGAGACTTCATGCATCAACTCTCAGCCTTTCTTCTTTTATAATATAAGAATTTAAAGCTCAACCTTTTCTTCAAAGTATAATTTTGAGCTACATCTCTCCAGTTCTGATATGTGGCATTTTCATTATCATTTAGTTCTAAGTATTTTTCTTTCAACTGTAATTTTTAAATCCAATTGTAATAGTGATGTTTTAAAGTTTCCAAATGTATAAGACTTTGACAAATGATCTTCCTGTTACTGATTTCTAACTTAATTCCATTGTGTTTGAAGAACTTGGACTATATAATAGTGATTCTTTGATTTTTGTTGGGATTTACTTTAGGAGTTATACATGGTCAATTTTTGTTAAAAGTTCCACGTGTTCCTAAAAAGAATATATAATCATTAATCATTGGATAGAGGTCTCTATATATGTCCATTTGTCAAGCACATTGTTTTATGGACATTCTAGTTCGATTCTCCCCTCCCCCACCACACACACACACACACACACACACACACACACACACACCTCCCCCTCCCTTTCCCTCACCCCCCCCCATGTATTTTGATTAGAAAAGTGTGTCCTCAAAAATAAAGAGGATGAAAGTATGACTTTTAAGAGAACAATGAAAAAATGTGTCACCTGTTCTACAAAACAGTTGATGGAAAGGAATAAGAATGGGGTTTGTCCTTGTGTGTGTGTTAGTCTCCAGGTGGTCTAGGTGAGAGACTATGGGTAGATCTTACAAATCGCCCACCCACCCTGCATGTATATGTATAAAAGAGCACTCAGTAAGATTGGGCCATTAGTATCATCCCCATTCCTGGTTGACATCTCTCAATGAAGCATAAAATTTCCAAAGTGGGCTGGTTGTGACAGAGGTTGTGGAAAGAGCCAAAATGTGCATTATTCTCATATTTTAGGCAGAAGTCACGATGTAAATCACTGCCTTTCATTACAACATCTTTTACCAAAAACCAACTTTAGCTCTACTTTCCTGGTTTAGCCAAAAGGTCGATGGAAATTTATATGGTGGTGATGATGATGATGATGATGCTTATTGAGTATCTATAGTTTTCCGATATTGCGCAGATATTATATAGAAGTTACCTAAACTAATCCTTACAACACTGTGAGAGCATGTTTGAGTAGATTTCCAATAAAGGAAACTCAGGCTCAGGGGATTAGGTCCCTCAGCTGGTCCTATAGAGCCAGGATTCAAACCCTGGGCTACCTGACTCTGAGCCTGTGCTTGTCTACTAGCATATATTGCTTCGCATCATAGCAATTTTTGTCAAAAAATAAGCTGTAATAATTGAAATCTAGCTTGTTTCTCCATGTTGAAGTTTGTGAAGCTAGTTATGAATAAGTCATACTGGTCCCATCACTTGGATATCCCAGTTAATTCCTCCCCAAGACAAAAATTTGTTGCTGATAACCATAGGCTAAGGCATGTTTTACCTAAAAGAGATGGATGTTTTGATTTCTAAAGGGGGGGGGGTGTCAATTTTCTTATCTGTTCAAACCAATCAGTGGTTTTTCAAAAATCTCTCCAAGAACTGAAACATTCCCTCTCTCCCTAATAGAGTCATGTTTTCAGAAGATCCTTTAAAAATGTTGTATGTTAACAGAATGGAAATAAAACATGTAGATACTTATATGAGACACATGAAAGATACCTTCCTGTGCCAGGGCCATAGCAGTGAGCCAACTTTCTCTATCACACCTAAACCTGGAATTCTAAGCCTATGTGATGATCTTACTAAAAATAGCTCTCCGGTAACTGAATATTATAAAAACCATGAAGCAAAAAGAAATACCTTTATTTCTATAGCCCATCTGTAAAAGCAAAGAGTACCTGACCATGGCATGTTTCATCAGAGGGAAACTATGCAGGCATCAGTGCAGTTTAAAGAGCCAGAGTTAGGCCCTAGGAATGCTGACTGGTTACCTGCGCAGGATCCAAACAGGCCTCCTGGTAAGGATGGCAGGTGGAACCAGGCATCTACTTTTACTCCTTCCTCAGACTTCATTGCATCTACAGCACAGGCACATAAGGACGGGGGCATTGGAAGAAGCGACAATAACAATCCAGTATTAGAAGCAGATAACACAGGTGAAAGTGTGACAAATGATCTAGGAAACCCGAGAAAACTCAATCGAGACCAGTTATGGGATCAAGGGAGAACCAGTATAACTTATAGCCAAGTTCCCCAAAAGTTCAGGTATGTGACAGCACCCAGAATCTCTGGAAATGGGTGTAAAGAGGATGCTAGAGTTAGAAGAATTGGCTGAACTCGGTGAGAAAAAGTTATGGCTCCAGATCTCCTCCTCAGTTTCAGGCACCTGCATGGTTGCCCTTCTCCATCCAGGAAAAGACCAGATGTTTATTCTCTGGAAAGAGTAAAACAGTGCTGCTGCTGTCAGGCACACCAGCATACCTGAGGGTGCAGACCCCTACTCCAAACAGCGATTATGACACTATGTGCAAACTGGGTACTGAGGACCCCAGTTCTCTTATCCATACTCAGAGCTTCCAATTAGCTTTTTAGTCCCCAATTTTTAAAATAAGCCAACTTCCGACACTGACCAAGATGGAGTAAGCCCACTTGTAGCCTTTCTTTCCCACGGATTACAACCAGAATCCTTGGATAAAATACACAAAGCATCTGAGAATTCTGAAAAGTAAGTAACAAGGAGATGGGAGAGAAGTCAAAATTTGAAGGAAGGCAAGAACAGTAGCTGTGAGTTTTCTCTTTGTCCTTTGGTTTTTGTTTGTTCCCTTTACCTCCTGTCTTTGAACCAAAGGTGGGCCAAGTCAAGAAACTGCAGCATGCACAAAGAGAAAATACTATAAAAGAAACCCATATTTCTGCCCAAAAGACAGGGAAAAGCAAGTCCCTTTGAACTAAACACAACAGAGAAATTTCTTTTTTCCCCCTCCTCTTCTTTCTCTCACTGCTTTACCATAAAGGCATTCATGCAGAACAGCTTGATGATATAGGAAAGCAAAACTCTGAGGGCATCCCATTTTTCTGGCCAGAGGACCCACAAAAAGGGGCCTATGGAAGCCAAAGTATGTGTGGGAAATCTCAGCAAGGAGAGAGCTAAATAGTTTTATAAGGGTCATCTACAAAGGATTAGGAATTATAATGCTTTGGACATTGACAGTTAACATCATCAATCACACTAGAAGTTAAAAGACAGTAGACTAATTCCTTCAAAATTGTGAGTGAAATTTTTTCCACCTAGAATTATACCCAGCTAAACAATGAAGCATGTAGGTATTAGAGAAGAAGCACATTTCAGATTTGTAACTCTCAAACAACTTACTTCCCATGAACTCTTTTTCAGAAATGATACATTCTACCACAAAAAGGAAAAATACTCACAGTTTACTAGAAATTAAGCTATGCATAGCACTGACAGTTGCAATAATGTAAACAATGACTATTGATTACAATATAAATCTGTTGGAAGGACAGGGGATGAGAAGAGTGGCTATGTGACAGAGATAGAAGAGAAAGACTAAAATCTCATTTTCATGGTAGATTGTCAACAGATAATAACAAAAATTTACCAAGAAACAACCGCAAGAAACATCATATATTTAGTCACAGAAGTAAACACCTACATAATTAGCTAAATTATATTAATCTGCCTGTAGGGAAAGAAAAATGGGTGGGATGATGAGATACTATTGCTTTTAAGAACAAACCTTGTAAAACTAAATTAAACCATGGGGATGCATAACTTTGATAAACAACAAATTTTTAAAAAATTAAGATAGCAGTACCATGACACCATCACTAAGTTTAGGAGATCTATCTTCAATATTCAATGTCCTCTGGAAGGCATGACTTACAATAACCAAACTTAAGAGTGCTGTTAAAAACCAGAATGGCAGTTTATTAATTTATGATGTAAAATAGAACTGTCAGTTTGACCAAATACTTGTTCACTACTTTTAAGAATAATGTCTGATACATAATGAGCATTCAATTGATATGTGCCTAATACTTGTTTTATTAATTAGCACATTCTCTTCTTTTGGAAAAAAATGTATAGTGGAAGAAATTATTATTATCAGAAAGTTGCTTGGTAAGCACAGAATCAGGTCAGGGAGTCAGTTGGACAACCTTTGTCATGGCCATGGTAACTGATGTATTCAATTAATTTTTTAAAATGTATTGGGGTGCCATTGGTTAGTACAAATTACATAGGTCCCAGGTGTACAATTTTATAGTACATCATCTATGTGTTGGATTATATGTTCATCACCCAGAGTCAGTTTTCTTTCCATCACTATATATTTTGACTCCCTCTTCCTCCTCTCCCACTCTTCTTCCCTCTTACCCTCTGGTAATTACTAAACTGTTGACTCTGTCCATGAGGGTTTTTTTTCTTGGTTGCTCTCAGTTTTATATTCCACATATGAGTGAAGTCATATGGTTTTTGGTTTTTTCTGTCTGACTTTTTTCTCTTAGCATGATGATCTCAAGGTCCATCCATTTTTTTGCAAATGTCAGTATTTCATCTTTTTTATAGCTGAGTAATATTCCATTGTGTGTAGGTACCACAGCTTCTTTATCCAGTCATCTATCAAAGGACACTTTAGTTGTTTCTATGACTTGGTCACCATGAACAACACTGCAATGAACATTGGGGTACATAAGTCTTTGTGGACAAAGGTTTTCAAATTTTGTGGATAGATCCCCAGAAGGGGGATTACCTGGTTATATGGTAACTCCATTCCCAATTTTCTGAGGAACCTCCACGCTGTCTTCCATAGCAGTTGTACCAGTTTGCATTCCCACCAGCAATGTATAAGGGTTCCTTTTTCTCCATCCTCTCCAGCACTTGTTATTCCTTGTCTTGTTGATAACAGCCATTCTCACAGGTGTGAGGTGGGATCTCATTGTGGTTTTGATTTGCATTTCCTTAATAGCTAATGAAGTTGAGCATTTTTTCATGTATTTGTTGGCCATTTGTATGTCTTCTTAGACAAAGTGTCTGTTCAGGTCCTCTACCCATTTTTTAATTGGATTGTTTATTTTTGTTGTTGATTTGTGTGAGTTCTTCATATATTTTAGATATTAGCCCTTTACCAGAGGCATTGTTTGCAAATATTTTCTCATTTGATTGGTTGTCTCTTTGCTTTGTTGATGGTTCCTTTTGCTGTACAGAAGCTTTTTAGTTTGATACAGTCCTATTTATTTATTTTTGCTTTTACTTCTCTTGTCTTTGAGATCAGGTCCTCTCTGAACCCAAGGTCTGTAAGTTTAGTACCAAAGTTTTCTTCTATATAATTTATTTCAGGTCTTATGTGGAAGTCTTAATCCATTTTCAGTTAATTTGGGTATATGGTGATAGTTTGCAGTTCAGATTCATTCTTTTGCTTGTGGTTTTCCAATTTTCCCAGCATCATTTACTGAAGAGGCTTTCTTTCCCCATTGTATACTTTTGGCTCCTTTGTCAAAAATTATTTGTCCATATATTTCTGGACTTATTTCTGGGTTTTCGATTCTGTTCCAGTGGTCTGTGTGTCTGTTTTTCTGCCAATACCAAGGTGTTTTGATTATTGATGCTTTGTAGTATAAGTTGAAATCTAGGAGCGTGATGCTTCCAGCCTTATTTTTTTTTATGTAGGATTGCTTTGGTGATTCAGGGTCTTTTGTGGTTCTATGTGAATCTGATGATTTAAAAAAAAATCTATTTCTTGAAAGAATGTCTATGGGATTTTGATGGGAATTGCATTAAATATCTATATTGCTTTGGGTAATATGGCCATTTTAACAATTTTGATTCTTCCAATCGATTAACATGGAATATCTTTCCATTTCTTTGTGTCCTCTTCAATTTCTGCGTCTTATAGTTTTCATTGTATAAGTCCTTCACATTCTTTGTTAAGTTTATCCCTAGGTATTTTATTCTTTCTGTTGCAATTGTAGAAGGTATTGTTTTTCTCATTTCTTTTTCTGAAGTTTCGTTGTTGGTATATAGAAATGCAATTGATTTTTTTACGTTGATTTTATATACTGCAACTTCACTGTATTTGTTTGTTTCTAATAGTTTTTGGTGGAGTCATTAGAGTTTTCTATATAAAGGATCATGTCATCTGCAAAAAGTGATAGTTTAACTTCTTCTTTTCCAATTTGGATACCTTTTATTTCTCTTGCCTGATTGCTCTGGCTAGAACTTCCAGTACTGTATTCAATAGCATTGGTGATAGGGGCCATCTCTGTTTTGTTCCTGATTTTAGAGGAATGAGCTTCAGTTTTCCCCCATTCAGTATGATATTAGCTGAGGGTTTGTCACATATGGCTTTTATTATGTTGAGGTACTTTTCTTCTATACCCATTTTATGAAGTGTTTTGATCATAAATGGATGTTGTATCTTGTCAAATGCTTTTTCTGTACCAATTGATATAATCATATGGTTTTTACCTTTTATTTTGTTTATGTAGTGTATCACATTGAATTGATTTGTGTATGTTCAACCATCCTTGTGCCCCTGAGATGAATCCTATTTAATTGTAGTGTATAATCTTTTTAATGCATTGTTGTATTCTATTTGCTAGTATTTTGTTTAGGATTTTTGCATCTGTGTTCCTCAGAGATATTAATCTATAGTTTTCTTTATTTGTGTTATCCTTTCCAGACTTTGGTATTAAGGTAATGTTTGCCTCATAGAATGAGTTGGGAAGCACTCTTTTTCAATTTTTTGGAGGAGTATGAGAGGATGGGCATTAATTCTTCTTTGAATGCTTGTTAAAACTCATTGGTAAGACTGTCTGGTCCAGGGCTTTTGCCCTTTGTGGAGATTTTTGCATGACTATTTCCATTTCTTTACTGTTGATTGGTCTATTTAAATTATCCAGTTCTTCTTGGTTCAGTCTAGGTAGACTAAATGCTTCTAGAAATGTGTCCATTTCTTCCAGGTTGTTAAATTTAGTGGCAGAAAGTCTTTCATAATATTTTCTTATGATCCTTTGTATTTCTGTTGTATGAGTCATAATTTTTTCCCTTTCACTTCTCATTTTGGTTATTTGTATCTTTTCTCTTTGTCCTTTAGTGAGCTTAGCCAGGGGTTTATCAATATTATTGATTTTTTTTCAAAGAACCAGCTCTTTGTTGCATTAATCTTTTTCTATTTATTTTTCTGTTCTCTATTTCCTTTAGTTTTGCTCTGGTTTTTATTATTTCCTTCCTTCTGCTGGCTTTGGTTTTTATCTTCTTTTTTTTTTTTCTAGTTCTTTAAGATGGGATATTAGGATGTTTAGTTGTGATTTTTCTTGTTTCTTGAGGTTGGCCTATAATGATATGGATTTACCACTTATTACTGTTTTCACTGCATCCCAGTAATTTTGATACATTGTATTTTCATTGTCATTCATTTCTATGTATTTTTAATCTCTTCTTTTATTTCTTCTCTGACACAGTCATTTTTAATAACATGTTGTTTAATCTCCGCATATATGTGATTTTTTTTCTGCTTTCTTTTTGCAGTTGATCCAATTTCAAAGCTTTTTCAAATGCTTTTTCTGTACCAATTGATATAATCATATGGTTTTTACCTTTTATTTTGTAAATAAAGTGTGGTCTGAGAATACACTTGGTATGATTTCAATCTTCTTAAATTTGCTGAGGCTAGTTTTGTGTCCCAGCATATGATCTATCCTTGAGAAGTTTCATGTACACTAGAAAAGAAGGTATAGTCTTGTGTTGCAGGATGTAGTGTCCCATAAATGTCAATTATGTCCACTTGCTGTAACGTGTCATTTAAATATGATATTTTCTTATTTATTTTCTGTTTGGATGATCTGTCCATGGCTGTCAAGGGGGTATCTAGGTCACCTGCTATAAATATGTTTTTGTCCATTTCTTCTTTTAGATCTGTTAGTAGTTGCTTTGTAAGTTTTGGTGCTTCCTGTTTGGGAGCATGTATACTAATGAGTGTCAAGGCTTCTTGTTGTTGTATTGTCCTTTTAGCATTAGAACATGTGCATCTTTGTCCCTTATTACCTTTTTTATCCTGAAGTCTGTTTCATCAGGTATCAGTATGGCAAATCCTGCTTTTCTCTGGATGCCATTTGCTTGGAGTATTGTTTTCTACACTTTCACATTGAGTCTGTGTTTGTCCTTGAGGTTGAGGTGTGCCTCTTGGGAATAACATATGGATGGGTTTTATTTATAAATCCAGTCTGCTACTCTCTGATTTTTATTGGTGAGTTCAGTCCATTCACATTTAGGGTGATGCTTGATATATGAGGATTTCTTATGGCCATTACTTCCTCCCTTTTTATTTTTTTCTTGCCTCAACTCTTCCCTATTCATTTTCCTTCTTAGTTTCAGGTCACATAGCCTCCTTCAGTATTTCTTGAAATCCCAGCCTTGTGCTGGAGAATTCCCTCAGCATCTGTATGTCTAAAAATGTCTTTATTCCTCCTTCATATCTAAAGGATAAATTTGCTGGATAAATTATTCTTGACTGGTAGTTTCCCTCTTTTAATATTTTGAATATTTTATTCCATTCCCTCCTGCCTTGTAGGGTTTCTGCTGAGAAGTCTGATGATAGCCTGATGGGCTTTCCTTTAAAAGTTATCATTTTTTCCCCCTGGCTGCCTTAAGAATTCTTTCCTTTTCTTTGATTTTTTGACATCTTCAGTATAATGTGCCTTGGAGAAGATCTGCTGGAGTCCAGGTAGCTAGGAGTCCTGTTTTCTTCTTGAATTTGGGGTTCCAGCTCTTTCCATAGGTTTGGAAAGATCTCATCTACTATTTGTTTGAATAAGCTCTCTGTGGATTTCTGCTCTGCCCCTTCTGGTACTCCTATTATTCTAATGTTGTTCTTTGTAATGCTGTCAGAAATTTCTTATATGGCTCTTTCATTTCTTTTAACTCTGAAATATCTTCTTCCTTCAATGGCATATCTGCTAGAAGAATGAAGTGCTCTTCAGACACTTTACTTCTTTGTTCATGGGTGAGGGCACCTCATGGACAGGTCTTAATGGCACTGACTTGTCACCTCTTTGACCCTACCTTTCTCTGCTTCTGTTGCTGATCAGTTCTCCCCCTTCTATTTTACTCTCTTACTACCTTCCACAGGGCTACAGCTGAATCTAGGAACCATTTTGTCTATTTTAGTTATGGTTAATTTTGTCAGATGTAAAAATAGAATGGTGGTAATATATTTGTTAAATGTTCTTGTCAATTAGAGATGCAAACTGAAGTGTTTATGAGTGAAATAGCATAATATCTGAATTTTTCTTGAAACACTCCAAAAAGAAAAAAAAAAGCAGGGGGCAGGAAAGGAATAGATGAAATATCAACATTCTGTGATTGGCAGAATGTTGATATTTATTGAAGCTGGCTGCTTGGTGCATTGGACATTTATTGTATTATTCTCTCTACTTTTGTGTGTATTAGAAAATTTCCATAATAAAAAGATAATAAGTGTAAAGTGAAAAAAAATTGCCTCTTTAAAAATGTTTTTGAAATGGTCATAAAGTAAAATTTCTTCTTTGATGTTGTTACTTTTGTGGTCGTTGTATTTATAGAAATGTACTCTGTTTAGAAAAGAAAACTGAAACTGCAGGTGATATTCAAAATGACCGAGAAATATATTGAGTAAACAATGCTTTTCAAAGGGCCCTAAAATGCTAAAGAAGGAAAAATGGTGTTTCTGAATGGTAACATTATAATTAAAAACACAGTAGTCCTCTCTTATCTGTGGTTTTACTTTCCACAATTTTGGTTACCTGTGGTCAACCATGGTCCAAAAATATTAAATGAAAAATTCCTGAAGTAAACAATTTGTAAGTTTTAAATTGTGTCCTGTTCTGACTAACATGAAAAAATCTCACATCATTCCACTCTGTCCCACCTTGGACATGACATTGCTTTGTCCAGCTTATCTACATTACCTGCCTGTGAGTCACTTACTTGCCAACTGTTATGGTATCACAGTGCTTGTGTTCAAATAACCCTTGTTTTACTTAATAAAGGCCCCAAAGTGCAAGAGTAATGATGGCGGCAATTCACATGTGCCAAAGAACTGTCATAAAGTACTTCCTTTTAGTGAAAAGGTATGTATGTGTAGGAAAAAACATATAGTATATATAGGGTTCAATATTATCTGTGATTTCAGCATCCACAGGGGGTCTTACAGCATATATGTAGCCCCTGTGGATAAGGAGGCACTACTGTAAAGGAAAATAGGATTCCTAACGAAATGTTACTGTCTGTCCACTGAAGATAAAATGTGATACACCCTTGAATAAAATAATACCTAGTTGATTAATGAATGAATCTTGACAAAATGCTTCCTCCCTTTTGTTTTTCAGAGGCCGTTTCTCTATAGTAAAGAAGTGCATTCACAAAGCTACCCGCAAAGATGTTGCTGTAAAATTTGTTAGCAAAAAAATGAAGAAAAAAGAGCAGGCTGCCCACGAGGCAGCCCTGCTTCAGCACCTGCAGCACCCACAGTATGTCACTCTCCATGACACCTACGAGTCACCCACATCCTACATCCTGATTTTGGAACTGTAAGTACATGTATCATCTCTCTAAGGTGGTCCCCAGCTATTTGGGTTATTTACTGGCAGTTACATCTAAAACAGTGACTTATAGTTTACATAGTGCTGTGTAAAACATGCACTCCCCCCTCATTTTATAAAAATGTTATTCCCATTTTATAGATTAGGAAATCAAAGATAAGGAAAATCCTTAAAACTCAGAAATGGAGAAGCTAGAGATTGAACCCACATCTGTCTCATTCCAATTTTCGTTTTCTTTCTATTCTGGACTTGGGCTGGGAAGAAGTTTAGGAAAAGCTTACTGATAGCAGGCTTACTGACAGGGGTGGTACTGAAATGAACCAGGGGCGTTTGTGCATCAATCCATTGCCATAGCATCCCCAGGGTACCACTCAAGAAATTCCTTTTAGAGTGGACCCTTCAAAACATTCCACTCATTCTAGATTTTCTAGGGACTCAGGCAACCATATACGTGGCCCCAGAATATATCAAATAAGGCAATAAAGTGACATTCTTCTCACTACTACCCCAACCTAAGAACAGAGAACACGCTCTTTGATTTAGAGAGGTTTTACAGAAACTAACAAAAGTGTTTTCAGGAGTACTGAGCCCTCAAAGAAATGTTAGCATATGGGTGCTAATGAGGCCCTGGGCCTGGAGAGCAGAGGACCTTAGCACCGAAGACCAGCACTGTGTGTATCTCTGCATGAACCGATGTTCAGTAGAGAACCACCTCCATTTGTAGCTTTTTAATGGTCGTGTTAGTCTTGCTCTTGTGTGCTTGTTAGTCTATGTGTATATGTACAGGGGCCTTTGAAGCAATAACTGATCACAAATTTGTTTTTGATGAAAAAAAGAAAGCCAAAATACAAACATCTTAGAATACATTTTTAAATTGGTTTAAAAGAAACAAGAGGAGATGAAAGCAACCATTGGTGTTTATAATTATGCTGTGATGTGTTAAACAGCTGTGTAGTGGTTGGTAGATTGTCACTTTGGGCTTAACAGATACACTTACAAACAGTCTTTTAGAACCTAACCTGTTTAGTGGGAGCTTCCTAACTCAAAAGGCATATTCCATTGATAGTGAATGATCATTTACAAGTGGCAACATGTTGTACCTGAGTTCCAATAAAAAAGGTGTAGTCACTTGGGTACCAAGGTGTTGAAGCTAACCCGGAGCCTTTGCCCCTTCAGACTTGCTGATCATTCTGCAGGAAGATGCTGGTTACCAGGCTGCCATAGTACAGATTACCAGCTGCCATTCCTGGAATGAGGAACCGGGGCTCTAACCCCAGCCCTGTGATTTGGGGCAGTGCACTTGGCTTCCTGGGCCCCGGGGTTCTCATCTGTGAAGTTTGAAGAATTATTCCCATTTCTCAGAGATGTTGCAGGGATTTAATTATGTAAATACTGGATGGAACTAGTTGCTCAAACATTTACTGAGCACTCAACTGCATGCCACCCTCTGTGTGGGCCTGGGCTGGGGTGGGAGAAACAAAGATGAAAAATATAGATTTTGCCCTTGAGCAGTTACAAGTTGAATGGGGAAGGCCGGTAAGTCAGTGAATTTCAGTACAGCATGGTAAATGCTAAGAAAGAAATGCATATTTTGGGGAGGGTTCCTGTGAGAACATAGAAAGGTGCCTGGCTGGACTTGAGGTTCAGGGAAGATGTGTGGAGAGGCAGTGCCTGAGCCAAGGCCTCTGCTAAATTTTGGTTATGCCATAACTGGTGGGGGTCCCCATTTGGCGGCTATCCAAATCTCTGGTAGAGCTTTTCTCTACCAGGCAACCGAGGTTCTGATCCCCTAGTCTATGGTGTGACCCGGGCATCAGCATTAGCCAAGAGTTCTCAAGGTGAACTTGGTGGTTAAGACTTTAATGTCTCAGAGCAGTGCTATTATCAATTTCTGCCTTAAATGCTCTAAGAAGTCTAGGGGTGGGGGTGCATCTAAAAAATTCAAATCCTATTCTACTCTACGTTTGCCACTCCCACCCCACCTCTGGCAGGGTAAGAGGAAGACAGCAGAGGCCTTCACTGGTCCAAGCCTTTGCTCCTGTCCAGGGAAGCAGAAGAAAGGACCCCTGGGAAAGAATAAGCTAGAGAAGTGAATGGAAACTTGGCCAGAGCATTTCAGCTGTTGTTTCTGACTCCAGCACAAGCTCCTCTGCCTGGGATGTGCCTTTAACAGCCCAATGCACAGAGAGAGTACCTGCCTGACATATGGTCTCCTTGCTAAAAGAGGGCACGGGGCACTTACTATACAGGGTCCGGCAGAAGTAACGCCTGGACTTGAGTTATGATTTTATTACAAACTCATAACTGTACACGTATATGGTTACACAAAGCCCCTTGTTAGGAGCTGGTAATCTATGCCAAGTCTTTTATTATAAACTCATAAGCATTATGGTTATGAGTTTGTAATAAAATCATGACTCAAGTCCAGGCGTTACTTCTGCTGGACCCTGTATATTGAGCATCACCATTGCTACCAATTACGCTTGAACACCTCATTGTCTCACTTGATCCTTGAACGATCCTCATAATGAAGTAGGTGTTGTTGTTGTTGTTGTTGTTGTTCTCACTTTAAAGATTAAGGAACCAAAACACAGGGAGTTTCAATTACCTGCTCCAAGCCTCCAGCCTGTAAGTGGTGGAACTAGGATTCAAATCCAAGTTTGGCTAGTTCCTCATACCATATTCTCAGTCACAGTTTTTAAGGTTGGAAACTTGCTGAAAGAGGGAAAGATTCAGGAAGGGGTCAAGAATGCCAAGTGGGGGTTCCCTGGTGGTGTAGTGGCTAAGGCTTCGCGCTGTCAACGCTGCGGCCTGGGTTCGATTCCCAGCCAGGGAACCACCCCTAAACAAAAACAAAAACAACAACAAAAAAGAATGCTAAGGACAAACTGCCTACTTTCTATTTTTCTGCAATGAAAAACTGACAAATCCAAGCAATTTTCAAAACATGTATGGGGCTGCTTGCCCCCAACAGGTTCCAGTTAATCAGAATGTTGTTGAAATAACTCACTCACACCCTCTCTCTCTCTCTTTTTCTTTCAAGATTTCTTCTCTTTTGCAGCCTAACCTCTTAAAGTGGTGTCCAAACTTTTACTTGTGAACATTTTTAAAAGTTAACAAAACATAATGCATCTTAAGGTTATACAGGTTTCTTCTCTTAAGCACACTGCATCTGTAATTTTATTTGTTTATTTACTTCAGTTTGGAACATTATACTAACTTTGAGCTCCAACTAAAATACGTATGTGCTGCAACATTGATCTTTATTTATAATAAGGAGCAGGACAGATCTCACAGACACATGTGTTTCTTTTCTGTTTCTTTATACACATACGTCCTTTTCCTTTTCCTGCCTCCTTTCAGGATGGATGATGGCCGGCTCTTAGACTACCTTATGAATCATGATGAGCTGATGGAAGAAAAAGTAGCTTTCTACATCCGAGACATCATGGAAGCCCTGCAGTACCTCCACAACTGCAGGGTCGCACACTTGGACATAAAGGTAATAAGAAATAGCAACTCTAGCAGGGAAATGACCAAATCCAACCTGCCCATCATTACCCTGCAGGGATGTAAATTCTAATTCATTTTAGTTACTTAGATTAGGTCCTTGTGAATATTAAACAGAAACAAAGTTGTCACACAATGTAAGAGTTTTTACGAATTAATAAGAATACAGCAGAGTCACAGCGACATCTGGGGTAAGAGAAGGCAGGCAAGCCTTAAGCGCTTCGTCTAAATTTATAGAAGGAAACCAAGAAATGCCAACCTTTTCCTGGTGCTCAAAAAGACGTCGCTGTTCTCCAAAATGAATAATTTGGGTTTTTTTTCTCGATTCAGAGCAGAAGGGATAGTTAAGAAGACAGGCTTTTCAAGGTCAAACAACTTGCCTGAAGTACCACCCAAACTCAGTGCTTAGCTTAGTTTGCAGCCCCCCATGCACTGTGCCTAGGGAGCATCCCGTAGGCTATAGGCTTTACCCAAGCATAGCAGAAGCGGGTTTGAGCTAATGGAGTCCTGCCGATAGGACCGAGAGCTGAACTTGCCTTCTCTTCTCCCCGCCTCCCTGGATCTCCTCAGCCTGAAAACCTGCTCATTGACCTGCGCATTCCGGTGCCTCGAGTGAAGCTCATCGACTTAGAGGATGCCGTCCAGATCTCAGGCCACTTCCACATCCATCACCTGCTGGGGAACCCCGAGTTTGCTGCTCCAGAAGTGATCCAAGGCATCCCTGTGTCCCTGGGCACGGACATCTGGAGCATTGGGGTTCTGACCTATGTCATGCTGAGTGGGGTCTCCCCCTTCTTGGATGAGAGCAAAGAAGAGACATGTATCAACGTATGCAGAGTGGACTTCAGCTTCCCCCATGAGTACTTCTGTGGCGTGAGCAACGCTGCCAGAGATTTCATCAATGTGATCTTACAGGAAGACTTCCGGAGGCGGCCCACAGCCGCCACCTGCCTGCAGCACCCGTGGCTGCAGCCCCACAATGGCAGCTACTCCAAGGTCCCCCTGGACACCTCCCGCCTGGCGTGCTTCATCGAACGTCGCAAGCATCAGAATGATGTGCGGCCTATTCCCAATGTCAAGAGCTACATCATCAACCGGGTAAACCAGGGGACATAGCTGTGTCCCAGCCCTTGAGGTTCCACATGGGAGTGCAGTGTGAACCAAAGCAAGACTGAATGTGTCTGTAAATAATCCTGTTAATTATTTCACTCCGCGTGACTCCCTGGATTGAGAGATGGACTTCTTACACCTCGCCGGTGGTTATTCAGGGTCTGAGCAGCAGTGAAATCACCCAAAGTCCAGGGGCTTTCCAAAAGGTCGTTCAGAGGAGGTAAAGAAGTGGTCACAGAAAGTGTTCGAAAGAGGGGCAAGGGTAACACGAATATTAGCTGTGATAAAATTTTATTTGTGCGTTTCAAAATGAGTGGGTAGCGGGGCAAAACTTAAGCTCACTGTAGGGAGTGCAAAAAGGTTTCTTCCTTTGCTGAAATTTTAAGCAAAAAGTTCTATTTAACAGAGATGTCATGTAAGCCGACTATTCTGGTTTAGATTACTTAGATATAGTTTCTTAATAAGATGCATACGTATACACATACAGCAAAATATATTCCAGTCAGGTTTCAGAGTTTTATAATGTAGATATATATATATGAAGTCAATCATAAGTAACTGTGAGTGCTCCAGTTAAGACAGTAATTTATCTACCGAAGCATTACATTGTTTTGACTAAGCACAATTAGATGACATGTTTTCTAGAGCATTTTATAACTCTTGTATAGAAGTCTTTTAACAGAACCTGTGCATTGAGAGAAAGCAATGTTACCCTTTTGCAATCTGTGAACGAGAAGCTTTTTTCTCTCAGCCGCAGGCATCTGACTCACATAGGTTGTGTATATGAAATGCTACCCCCAAATTCACTGGCAGCTCTGAGTTAATCCGGCAGGAAAGCCTGCCAGGAAATAAGTCCAAATACAGTAAGAGTTGTGGACGATTTTTAGGTCCGCACTTGGTTCGAGATAGGTAACGACTACAGCAGGTACCTATAAAAGGGCAAATAGAAACCTTTCCTACACTTCCTATGAACACTGTACCAACACTTTCTGACGTCTTCTACAGCCGTACAATGAGGTCCTCAGAAAGTTGGCCTACTTTATTTCTATCCCCTTATGGAAGCTAAGGGGTGCTTACCAAAAGGAGGCAGCCATATAGGCCTTTTAAAGGTCTGGTCTCAAGTCCTTTTCGAAGCCATGGAATAAAATCTGATCCATCACCCTAACAAAGCATTGAGTTTTAGCTGCGATTGCAATACCTACCACCACTCAGCCACTGATGCTTTCCCGGGCTAAAAGGACTCATTGCACTTTGAGGCTGACGCTGCTTTCTGGTGTATATTTGCCACACAAGGTGATTACAAACTGCCCTTAGTTCTGCTAGTGGGAAAAACAATTCATTCTGGGCATTTCATGATTTTTTTTTCCTGTGTGTGTGTGTGTGTGTGTAAAGATGTTTTGTTTTTGTGTTTGTACATCAGCCACCCTTTGTTTTCTAGAATAAGTTTTAAAACTTGCCATTATACAAATAATATTTTAAAAATAACAACTCAAGTGTTTGTCCAAATCAGGTTTAATGGCATTGCTTCTCTCCTATGATAGGATTGAGGAAATTAAAATCATGTGACACAAAAATGCAAGTAGAGAGTTTGTTTATGAGGGATAAATAGAACTACAAACCTGCCTAGATGAAAAAGAATCGTGGCAACTCAGCCTGAGCTTTCTAAAAACACTTACTCCCACAGTGACAATGTGGAATTAAAAATACTCATCATTCTTTTCCACTGGTTTCAAAGTCAGCTTTCTCATCGACCCTTCACTTCATCCCAGGTATGAGGTTGCATGGAATCTCCCCGCAGGATACTTGTTGGGGAAGTGAGGTGATGGGAGAGGAGGGGCAGAGACGTGAATCGTATGAGTTTGTTAATTGGAGCCAAAGTACAATCATTAGAGTAGAATGAATTTAATAGAGGCCCAAAGAGAAAGAGGGTATATTTTATATAGTTTGATAACTGAAGGAAACCAACAGGGAGGCTTCCTGTCTGCAGAGTTCCTGGTCCCTCCCAATAGGATAAGGTAGCAGTCCTGGTTCAAGAATTCCCCATAGCATGTTGGAAATAACAAGGAATCCCAGAAGATGGGGCTGGGAAATGTACTTTGGGTTGCAAATGTACTTTGTGGGCAACTGTGGTGAGGAATGAAGGACCAGGGACCACTTTCTTATGCCTGTTTTGGAAGAGAGATTTTATTCCTTTGTGGTAGAGAAGAGAGGAGAAAGGGAAAATAGTCCACTTGCATATTTAGGGTGGTCTTTGAAATGGAAACTTAACTAGGATTAGTGAGAGTGAATTCCTAGTTGAAATGGGAAGAATAAGGGTTAGATAAAATCATAGGTTTCTTGCTTGGCTTATATTCCTCGCATAGGGTTTGGGTTCTTCTTGTTTTGTAAAAGTGGGGTGGAAAAAGAAGGAAAAAATCAGGGACAACCCACAGTAATTTTTAAAAGGTATAATGACTTACTACATCTTTTACATTTGTCTCAAATTAGATAGATTTATATCCACGTATAGCTGAATGTGGCAGCATTTTTAAGAGAAACATTGTAATGTCGGTGGTGTCCTTCAGATCTCTCACAGCCATATACACACTTGCAGTAGCGGAAGCAGGAAATGCTGGCCTCACTGCTTTGTGGTTCACAAAGCTTTTATAACAGTAGTGCCTTTCAGAGGGGAGGATGGGAGGGGGAAAAGTTCATTGTATTTAGATGGACAGATATTGCAGCATTCTTTCTTTGTTTTAGGGTATCTTTTAAGTGAAAACACCTGAATATAGGATGAGCCTAGAAATTCCTGGGTTTCAACTTCAGCTATTCCTGATTTGTCCTTTCTTACAGAAAGTCTTTGTTTTTTTCCACCCCAGATGTTCCCATTGTTAAAATGGAAGGTGGGGAGAAGGAGGGAGGACATTAATTTCATAGGAATGTTGGAAGAATACCTTAGTTGGGATGTCTAGAAAATACTTGGATTATTTTTTAAAGCGCCACACACTGCCAGTGCTAAAAATTTTATTGATTGTAACTTTGAACATTCCAAGTTTCAATGTTCATGTCTTTAGATACCATTTACAAACTCATGAGATTGAATTCTATAAATTGATTTTAATTAGAAGTTCTAGGTGCTCTTTGTCTAACTGTTATTTGGTCTTAGCCTATAATTTTGATAATTTAAAAACTTGTCTACAGAAAAAAAGGTTAAGAGCACTGATTGAAGTCTTACGTCAATAAACTGTTTTGCCAGTATTTCTTGGCAGACATAAAGAGGAAGGTGGCCCCCAAGGCAACCACTACTCTCTCTTCCCAAGCCTTTTGTGCTGGAAAAATTGATAGAGAAGAACCCAAATAGTCACTTTCATCACTGGGAAGGCAGAAGGGAGAATAAAATATTATCTGTTATCACAAAACTCATTCTTCAGAATCTCACAGGCATCTATGATAAGAGGCAAATTAAATGCACAGGTGTAGAAATGAATAGAACTGCTGGTCTTTGGAGGAGAAACCTTGGGTCTTGTTTTTTTGTTTTTTTTCTTGTTGTTGTTGTTTTTTTTAGGTAATTAGATGTTTCAGGAATTGCATATTTGCTTTTCTATAACCTCCATGATTGAGGCCCATGAATTAGTCATTATTTTTTTCTTGCATATGTGGAAGAGCATGGAAATTTAGATTTATGAGAATATGAGGGAGCAAATATGTTATAAACTAGATGGTGGTTATTTTTGTGTATTAACTAAAACTTTGTCCCTTGAATTGGATAGAGAGGATAATTCACAGATACGGGCATCTCTGTAGTAACATGCAAACACCGCTTCCTTGTTCAGTTTGGAGGAATTTTGACCTACCTATTCCTGTCTCTCTGTGTAGCATCTCTGTGGAATCTAGGTTAGGCTAATACAGTATGTGAGCTTTCAGTTGATTTATTTGTGTTATAGTTTTTCTTAACCATTTCAAATCTAGGGATTATTTGGAAATGAATGATTAAACCTGGGGCAGAGTTAGGGTAGATAATGTTTACTTACACTCCACTAAGAAAAGGGGCTATGTGTTAAAATTCATTTTCTAAAAACTATATGGCTCGCATTTCATTAAATCTAGAGGGTTAAAAAGGGCTGGATTGTGTCCATAGCACTAGACATTTAGAAAATATTATTCATGTGAGAAATCTATACAGAAATAGTAGAACACAGAAATATCATAGGCCATATTTCCTATGAAAGGCATTTCTTCCTTTAAATATATGTAGAAGTCAGAGGAGAGGAAAAAGCAATTACTCAAAGACAAATGTTCATCTTTAAGGAACATTTATGGAAAACCTAAAATTAATACTCCCAGACTATTGTGTTTTCCTGTCAGCCTGTTTGCTGGGAGCTTCTAAACTGTGGTCAGATTTAGTTTCTCTTCAAATGGTCAAGATTAACTGTTCATTCAGATAATGTTATTTTGGATAGTGAGGATAACTGAGAAAAGGGAGGGTGTGAAAAAACGTGCAAATAAAATTCTTGGAGTCCCAACTCTTGAGGCTTAATTTAAGCAAGCTAATTTGCTAGCCCACAAATAGCTAACATAAGATTTCCACCAATGCCTGACTTCCATCAACAAATTATGAATCTACATCCTGGTGTATTATGGGAACTGTTACCGTGATCTCAGAGACTGTGGTTATGAATTTGAAGTTAACAAACATATCTTCTCTTACTGACTTAAGCCATAACTGTCATCTCTGTATTTGATTTTTTTGACCCTGGTGCTTTCACTTCTGTTTCTGCCAAACTCTGGCCTACTCTATGGTGAAGGTGAGTAAAACTAGCAGTTAGGATAAATGTGAAGACTGTGAAAAAAATGAAACATACTCTTCAGAATGAAATCCTAGTCAGAGTACAGTAGTGATCAAAGTACAAACTGTTGGAAAATATGGATATATGTACATCTATCTGTACATGTATATAGTGTATAATATGTATGTATATGTTATTGCTCATATGCAGAAATCTATCCATTTGAAGACAGCCCAGGTGGGTCAATTTCTCTATTGGAAAACCATTCAGGGCCATTCAAAACCATTAGGGCTGATGGGTAGAGTTAGATTCTACTTATTTAGGAGTTATTTTGCTGTCTTTTGAAGTCCACAAAACCAAATGAACAAAGCCTCAAACATAATGGGGCCATTATTGAGGTTATTCTGCTTACCTAGAGTCAGAAGTATCTTTATATTTGAATTGTTAGTAGTTGATTTGCAAACTGCATTGGCACCTCTTGGTTTTGAGTGACCCCTCCCCACCACTCTCTTTTGAGAGTTTGGGGTGGACTTCTCTGGCCATTCAGATAAAGGGCCTTATCCATACGTGGACAGGTTTCCCCATAGGGACCATTACACATATACATATAAGTGCATACTTCCATCAGGCTTGTAATAATTGATTTAAAATCACTCCACAGTATTGATAAATAGCTCTATATTTTCAAGGTGCAGAAGAATTCCACAGCCTTAATTATTTCAGTGTCTTGCTGGTCTGCCTTAAGTGTATCTTCTGGGTTTTGGTTATCTTATTATTTTTAAAATTTTCTGCAGTTGTTCATTTTGTACGCACACAATGTCATTTTGTAAAGGTAAGTTGTAAATATTTTATTTGTAAGTCATATTCATTCATGTGTAATGTTGTAAAGTGATGACCTGCTGTCTTGTTATTACTATAGTAAATGTTATGGACAAAACTTCAAAATGTACATCTCACAAGTTATGCATTCCTATAAATATACTATACTAAAGATATTATTTCTGGTAGTCTTTTTGTTTTCTTTCTAATTAAAATCTTTGTTTAAAGAAAAAAAGAGTAATTTTTTTCTCTTTCCCCAAATCTACGAAAGCTTTTGACGAGGTAAAAATACCACATTATTATTACAACATTTTTTATCCAGCATTTTGGAAGGAAAGCAACTACTGTGTAGCCTGGACAAGTATTCTAAGACATTTCTCTATATAAAAATGCCAAATAATCCAGGTGTGTTTTGTTAACTTCAACCTGGTGTTTCTTGTGGCAATTTTGTTAGCAAATTGGCAGGCGTTTGGGGCTGGATGGCACTAGCTTATGCATCCTTATGTAGACTCAGGTATCTGGATTAGCCTATGCAACCTTATCAGCCTTTGAAAGAGTCTGTGTGTGCCATTGAAGTGCAAAAAAAGACTGATTCATATTACACGGTCAGTTAGCTAAAATGTTAGAGATTGAAGTGTTTGATTAGCTTATTTTGCCAATAAGAAAACATTTTAACATTTGACTTCTATCATCAAGATTTTACCCCATTTATTTGAAATGAGACATAACTGTCAAAGCATGGGCTCTTCACACTGGCTGGTCAGCACAATCTTTTTAGAGCTAATAAAGGCGTACATAAAAATACGAAATGAAATCAAAATCAGTTTGTTGAGTATCATTAGCTCTATGGTTTTAAGGATTATTTTCCTTAAAGTATTGGCTTCTACACATAATGGGAATTTCCCCCACTTTAACGGATTTATTTGTAAAAACCAAAGACGCTTGCATTTTCAGATGGGCTGGCAAAGTTATCCTCCTAGATAACCTTGATACTGACCAATTCATCCTCTTCTACTCTCCCCGCTCTCTTCCTCCTCTGCTGTACACTTAACTATGTGCCTGGCACCTGAGCTCCTGACTCTCACCGGAATAAACATAGGCCCTCCTCAGGTCGCATGGAGCCGACAGGAAAGGTAATGAACCTGCTAAGCGCCTTGTGGACCCCATGTCGACAGTGCTATGACATTGTCATGTGACGGATGCCATGACGTTAATAAAAGAATTGAGAAAAGGGCCCTGTCTTCGAGAATTTACACACTAGTTGAAGAAATGGGGGTAGGGGCGTGGCTAAGAGCGGGCAAATAAACGACAGGCTTGGCCACGGAGTAGAGATAATTAAGAGGATCCTGAGCTATATGAAAAGTGGGCAGGATTTATACAAACTGTCTTGAAGGATTCATGATCTTGGAGTCGATCTAACTACTCGGGGCTTGAAACTCCAGCGATCCTATCCACAGGCAGGCAGCAGAGGCATAAACCTCGCTGAACGGTTCGCTACGGCCACGGCCCCTCGCTCCGCAGGTTCCAGAGCCGCGCGCAGCGGCCCCGCCCGGCTGCCGTAAAAGGAGGCGGAAGGGGCGGGGCTTCTCGGGTGATGTCATCAAGGCGCCACAGGCCCGCGCACCAGCCCGCCTTGGCGTGTGGAGCGGACGCTGAGCGTTTGGCGATGGCGGCCGCCGATGCAGCTTTGCGATCCTTGGTAACGGGACTGTACGACGTGCAGGCTTTCAAGTTTGGGAACTTCGTGCTGAAGAGCGGGCTCTCTTCCCCAATCTACATCGATCTGCGCGGCATCGTGTCTCGACCACGTCTTCTGAATCAGGTGTCAGCCCGGGAAAGGGAAGAATTGGCTGGGGGGCGGAAATGGGGACCAGGGGATAGAGGGGGCGGGTGACCGGAGTTGGGCTGTGGGTGAGAGCCAAAGAGCCAAGCAGGAGGGTCGACCCTGCTGTCGGCCTTAGCAGTCGGCTTGAGAAGCCCGAGTTTCTGGGGGGAGCGCCCTGCTTTTTGACCCACAACACGTGCTTTAGAAGAGAGTCGGGAAGCCCAGTTTGGGGCCCTGCCTCGCACAGAAGTGCTATTAGAAAAGTAGATGTTGGGAGAATTTAGTAGCTACTCACATACTTGAAAAGGCTTGGAAAGGGGGAATCAGTTTTGCGCTGTGTGACCAGGAGCAAGAATTAAGGCCTGAGAGTGGACATTTATTTCATGGAGGCAGTTTTTTTGGTCAGTATAAGGAAAACATTTCTACAAATGAGATGTTTCTAGCACAGGGCTTCTCAAATTTTGAGTACATACGAATCACCTGGGAATTGTTAAAAGGCACAATATGCTTGAGTTAGGGCCTGAAGTTACGCACTTCTAGTAAGCTGCCAGCCATAGCTGCAGACCACACTCTGAGTGCAAGGGTCTAAATGTGCTTGCTGTCCAGTAGAGTTGCTTGCTACTAGCCACATGTGACTATTGAGCAGTATGAATTTTTAAATTTAAATAGTCACATGTGGCTAGTGGCTATCATATTGGGCAGTGCAGATATAGAACATTTCCAATATCACAGAAATACTGTCTAGAAGACACAAGTTTCCTCTGCCACGTAAGGATTTATGTTCACCCTTTGTGAACCCCACTTTGTGCGGTTATTTATTTTTTTTTTTTCTGTTTTTGTTTTTGCTTTTTGGTATGTGGGTAGCTCCTTGGCTGGGAATGGAACCCACGCCCCATGTGCGGTTATTTTAAAAAGGATGGAAGCACTAGTTGAAATGGGTTGGTCTAGTCTCACTATCCACAGTCTTGCTATGGTGCATCTATCAGTGCTGAGAAAGTGAATGACTAGGGGTCTTCTATGAAAAATTGGTGTGTTTTTTAACAAGTCATCATTTGATAGAGAACTAAAAATTGTTTTTTGATACTACATCTTGGTGTGGGTGTGATTTTTGGTAGTTAATTTGGAAAGAGTGCAAAGCATTACGAGACTTCTCTGTAACAGAACTTTCATATCTACTGTATATCAATAGGGTTTCTCAATATCTGCACCCCCAAAAAGCAGTACAATTTATACTAAACTCTACCTAGTAGTAAGTAATATTCACCTACAGTGGATACATAAACTAATGCATGAGGGGACAGTACAATTTATCACTAAAAGATACATTTCCAAAATCATCAGTTTTTATGTTTCTATCAAAATTTGTAAAATATGTTTTAGTTAACTATGTTTATAACAATTGTAATGATAATTTACAGAAGAATTTTTAACATTAGAGACTGTGGTCACAGGAAATTTTTAATTTACAGTTTTAATTTTCACTTTACATATTTTTGTTGTGGAGAACTGGTATAGAATGATCAGTAATTTTTCAGGCATAAATATATATTGCATTAGTATAACATTCTTTGGAAATAGTGGAATGAAAATATGAATTCAAAAAATAGGAATTTTTCCAACTTTCATAGTCCAGCATTTTCATGTTGTTTTTTTTAATGGAGATGTTGAGTGTTATATCATTATAGCATTTGGATCCCATTGTAGTCACTTAAAAGAGTGATGTAACAGTTCTGAGATAAAATGTTAATTTTTTCAGTACTCTAGAAATTTTATCTTTTGCAACCTAAAAATATTCATAGATTTTTCAAATCTTTAGAAGTATCCGAATAAAATTTTTTGAAGACCTCTGATCTAGTTCACTAAGCAACTCTGAGTGATTGTTTGCTTTTCTTTTTTTAAAATAAGGTGATGTTGACTAGGAGTATGCATTCTAGCATTAAAATGTGATGATTTATATGGAAAGGATATAAAATAATGTCACACAATAGGTTCTGTATGAAATTTATCTTTTAACATTCTTTGTGTATATTAGTTTTTTTGAGGTATAATTGACATAAAACATATTTCAGGTATACAACATAATGATTTGATATTTATATATTGCAAAGAGATCACCACAGTCCATCACCACATGTAGTTACAGAATATATTTTCTGGTGATGAGAATTTGGAAGATCTACTCACTTAGCCACTTTCACATATGCAGTATGTTATTATTAACTATAGTTGCCATGCTGTACATTACATCCCCATGACTTACTTATTTTTAACTGCAAGCTTGTACCTTTTGACTGCCTTCACCCATTTCATTCACACACACCCAACCCCCACCTCTGGCAACCACTAACCAATCTGTTCTCTATATCTATGTGCTTGCTGGGGGTCGGGGGGGGGGGCTTGTTTGTTTGTTGTTTGTTTTAGATTCCACATGCACATGAGATCATGTGATATTTGTCTATCTCTGTGTGACTTATTTCACTTAGCATAATGCCTTCAAGTCCAGTCAAGTTGTCACAAATGGCAAGATTTAATTCTTTTTTGTGGCTGAGTAATATTCCAATGTGTGTATGCACCACATTTTCTTAATCCAGTTATTGGTTGATGGACATCTAGGTTGCCTCCATATCTTGGCTATTGTAAATAATGCTGCAGTGAACATGGGGTGCATTTATCTTTTTGAGTTAAGGTTTTGTTTTCTTTGGTAAATACCTAGAAGTGGAATTGCTGGGTTATAAGGTAGTTCTATTATTAATTTTTTTGAGGAACCTCCATACTGTTTTTTATAGTGGCTGCTCCAGTTTACATTCCCACCAACAGTGCACAAAAATTCCTTTTCTGTCTTAAATAGTAGCCACTCTTAGCAGGTGTGAGGTGACATCTCTTGGTTTTGATTTGCATTTCCTTCATGATTACTGATGTTGAACATCTTTTGATGTACACTTCTTTGAAAAAGTGTCTATTCAGATCTTTTGCCTATTTTTCATTGGATATTTTTTTTGTTGAGTTGTGTCAGTTCTTCATTTATATTTTGGATATTAACCCCTTACCAGATACACGATTTGCAAATATTTTCTCCAATTCATAGATCGCCTTTTCATTTTGTTGATGATTTCCTTTGTTGTGCAGAATTTTTTCAGTTTGATAGAGTCCCACTTGTTTGTTTTTGTTTTTTTTTTGTTTTGTTTTGTTTTTTGCCAAATCCAAAAAAATCATTGCCAAGACTGATGTCAAGGAGCTTACCACCTATATTTTCTTGTAGGCATTTTTATGCTTTCAGGTCTTACATTTAAGTCTTTGATTCATTTTGAGTTAATTTCTGTGTATAGTGTAAGATAGTGGTTCAGTTTCATTCTTTTGCATGTAGCTGTTCAGTTTTCCCAATGCTATTTCTTGAAGAGATTGAACCTACCCACTTGTATATTCTTGGCTGCTTTGTCACGAATTAACTGACCATGTATGAAGGCGGGCTGATAAATTTTGCCTCCACTGTAATTTTTTTTTGTTACATTAGACATATCTGGATATAACCAGTCCTGTATAGTCATATAGTATCTCTCCTCCATCATTCTTGACCTTTCACACACAGATACTTACATTTTTCACTCTGCACATCAAAGTGGAAGAGTTTTCAGACCAAAAAACAATCAACATGACCTTCCCAGCCAAGGCCTGAGTTTTGAAGTTTTTCAGCTGAGTTGATCCCTTATGGCAATATTCCATGGACTGCCTTTTGTTCTCAAGGTTATAATGATGGACTCAAGTTTCATCACCTGTAATAATCTTCTTTAAGAAGTCCTCACCTTTTTCAAAATGTTCCAGGAGTTCCCAAGAAATGCAAACTCTTTCAGCTTTCATTTCATCAGACAACATGTGCAATACCCACCTGGCACAATCTTTGCAGAATCCAAGAACACTAATAATGTATCCCACTCCCTCCGTAGAAATTTCTAATTTACCAGCAATTTCTTTTTATTTGATGTGAGGGTTTCTGCAGATCAATTCAACACGATCTTAATGAGGTTTATCACTTGCAGTCATATGCCTTCCACTTTGTGGTTTGTCACTCAAATCTGCTTGCCCCACTTTTCTATCTTTGAACCGCCTTCCCAGCATCTTACTGTACTCACATCAACACGCTGATCACCATAAACAACTTGCATTTGTCTGAATTTCAATTGGAGGAACTTTTTCCACTGTTAAGAATTCAATTAACAGTGATGTGCTTTGGGTGAAAAATGTAAGCATCTGTGTGTGCCATATTAAGAAAGATGGAGGGGAGATGCCATGTGACTACAGAGACTGGTTATATCCAGATATGTCTTAATGTAACAAAAATATTACAGTGGAGGCAAAATTTATCAGCCTACCTTCATATGTGTGGGTTTACTTCTGGGCTCTCTATTCTGTTCCATTGATCTACATGTCTGTTTTTATGCCAGTACCATGCTGTTTTGATTACTACAACTTTGTAGTATATTTTGAAACCAGAAAATGTGATCCCTCCAGCTTTGTTGTTCTTTCTCAAGTTTGCTTTGGCTATTCAGGGTCTTTTGTGATTCCATACAAATTTTAGGATGTTTGTTATATTTCTATGAGAAACACCACTGGAAAATTTAAAAATTTATTTTTTATTTATAGCTGACATACAATACTACATTAGTTTCAGGTGTACAACATAATGATGAGTCATTTATATATCTTTCAGAGTGGTCACCATGATCAGTCTAGTATCCATCTGGCACCATACATAGTTACTGCAGCTTTACTGACTATATCCTTATGTTGTACTTTACATCCCATGACTGTTTTTATAACTTGCTGTTTATACTTATTAATTCCCTTCACCTTTTTTTGCCCATCGCCTTATTCCTCTATCTGGCAACCATCAACTTGTTATTTATACACACACACACACACACACACACACACACATATACACATATATATGAGCTTGTTTCTATTTTGTGTATTTTGTTTTTTAGATTTCAGTTACAAGTAAATCCATACCATGTTTGTCTTTCTCTGCCTGACTTACTCACTTAGCATAATACCCTCTAGATCCATCCATATTGTTGCAAGTGGCAAGATGTGTTCTTTTTATGGTTGAGTAATAGTCCATTTTATATGTATATAAAATATTTTTATATATAAATTTATTTTTATGGTTGAGTAATATTCCATTTATATATATATATATATATATATATATATATATATATATATATATATATAAAATATCTTCTTTTTCTACTGATGGATATCTAGTTTGCCTCCATATCTTGGCTATTTTAAATAATGCTGCAGTGAACATAGGGGTGCAGATATCTTTTTGAATTAGTGTTTTTTATTTTTTCAGATAACCACTCAGAACTGGGATTGCTGGGTCATATGGTATATCTGTTTTTAATTTGTTAACAGACCTCCGTAGTGTTTTCCATAGTGACTGCACTAATTTACAATCCTGCCAATAATCTTGCCTTTTCTCCGCATCCTTGCCAACACCTGTTTATTGACTTTTTAATACTAGCCATACTGACAGATGTGCGATGATACGTCCTTGAGGTTTTGATTTGCCTTTCCCTAGTGATTAGTGATGTTCAGCTTCTTTTCATGTCTCTATTGGCCATGTGTATGTCCGGTTTTGGAGAAATAGTTATTCAGGACCTCTGCCCATTTTTTAATTGGATTGTTTGTTTTTTGATGTTGAGCTGTATGAGTTCTTCATTTTGGATATTAACCCCCTTATCAGATACATCATTTGCAAATATCTTCTTCCATTTCATAAGTTGCCTTTTTATTTTGTTGATGGTTACTGTTGTGAAGCAAAAGCTTTTTAATTTGATGTAGTCCCACTTGCTTATTTTTGCTTTTGTTTTCTTTGTACTAGGAGGCATCCAAAAAATATTGCTAAGACCACTGTCCAAGAGTTTATTACCTATGTTTTCTTCTAGGAGCTTTATGGTTTCAGGTCTTACATTTAAGTCTTTCTTTAATCCATTTTGAATTTATTTTTGTATATATTGTAAGAAAGTGATCTAATTTCATTTTTTGGCATGTATCTGTCCAGTTTCTCCAACACAGTTTGAAGAGACTGTCCTTATCCCACTGTGTATTCATGCCTTCTTTATCATTAATTAATTGACTACTTAAAATTGGATTTATTTCCTAGCTCTCTGTTCTGTTCCATTGATTAATGTGTCTGTTTTTGTGCCAGTACCATGTTGTTTGATTACTACAGCCTTGTAGTATAATTTGATGTCAGATAGCATGATGCCTCTAACTTTGCTTTTTCTCAACATTGCTTTGGCTATTTGGGGTCTTTTGTGGTTCCATATAAATCTGAGGATTATTTGTTCTAGTTCTGTGAAAAATGCTGTCAATATTTTTATAGGGATTGCATTGACTATAAATTGTTTTGGGTAATATAGACATTTTAATGATGTTAATTCTCCCTATTCATGAGGATGGTATATCCTTCCATTTATTTGTATCTTTTTCAATTTCATTCTTCAATATTTTACAGTTTTCCAAGTACAGCTCTTTTACCTCTTTGGTTAAATTTATTCCTAGGTATTTTATTCTTTTGGTGCAATTGTAAATAGGGATGCTTTCCTAATTTCTTTTTTGGTACTTTGTTATTGATGTATAAAATGCAGCTGATTTCTGAATATTATTTTAGTATCCTGCTACTTTACTGAATTCATTTAATTATTTTTTGGTTGAATCTAGGGTTCTGTCTATATGTAGAATCATGTGTTCTGCAAATAATGACAGTTTTACTTCTTTCTTCCCAATTTAGATGCTTTTTGTTTCTTTTTGTCTTGATTGCTGTGGCTGGGACTTCCAGTACTGAATAACAGTAGTGAAAGTGGACATCCTGTCTTGTTCCTGACCTTAAAGAAAAGGCTTCAGCTTTTTACTGTTCAGTATGATGTTAGCTGTGGATTTGTCATATATGGCCTTTATTATGTTGAAATATGGTCCCTCTAACCCCACTTTGTTGAGAGGTGTTTTTTTTTTTTATATCATAAATGGATGTTGAATTTTGTCATATGCTTTTTCTGCATGTATTGATGAGATCATATGGTTTTTATCCCTTCACTTTGTTTATAGAGTGTATTATGTTAGTTGATTTGCAAGTATTGAACCAACCTTGCATTCCAGGAGTAAATCCCACTTATCATGGTGTATGATCATTTTAATGTTTTGATGAATTGTGTTTATTAATATTTTATAGAGGATTTTTGTATCTATGTTCGTCAGGGATATTGGCTTCTAATTTTCTTTTTTGTAGTTTCTGTCTGGTTTTGGTATCAGGATAATGCTGGACTCATGAAAAGAGTCTGGGAGCCATCCCGCCTCTTCAATTTTTTGGAATAGTTTAAGGATCGATATTAATCCTGTTTTGAATGTTTGGTAAAATTAACTTATGAAGCCATCTGGTTCAGGGCTTTTATTTTTTGGGAGTTTTTTTTTTAATCACTGATTCAATATTGTTAGTAGTTATTGGTCTGTTCAAGTATTCTCTTTCTTCCTGATTCCTTCAGCCTTGAAAGATTGTATGTTTCTGAGAATTTATCTCTTTTTTCCAGGTTGTCCAGTTTGTTGGTGTATAGTAATTATTTGTAGTCTTTCCTTATAATCCTTTTCTGAGGTGTTGTCACCTCTTCTTTTTCCTTTATGATTTTACTTACTTGGATCTTCTTTTGTTGTTGTTGTTGTTGTTGTTGTTGATCTGGATAAAGGTTTATCTATTTTATCTGTGAAAGAACCAGCTATTTGTTTCATTGAGACTTGTTTTGTGGCCTAACATGTGATCTGTTCTGGAAAAGTTCCATATGTGCTTGAAAAGAATGTATATTCTTCTACTTTAAAGTGAAATGTTCTAAAAATGTCAAGTTAATTCATCTGGTCTAATGTGCCATTTAAGGCCAGTATTTTCTTGTTGGTTTTCTGTCTGGGTGATTGATTTATTGATTTCAATGGGGTATTAAAGTGACCTACTCTGACTGTGACACTGTCAATCTCTCCCTTTATGTCTGTTGATACTTGCTTTATGTATTTAGTTGTTCCTACATTGGGTACATAAATGTTTATGAGTTATGTCCTCTTATTGGTTGATCCCATTATCATTATGTAATGCCCTTTGTCTCTTATTATAGCTTTTGTTTTAAAGTCTGTTTTGTCTGATATAAATATTGCTACCCTGGCTCTTTTTTTCACTTCTATTTGCATCACTTATTTTTTTTCCCATCCCTTCACTTTTAGTCTGTGTGTCTTTATATCTGATAGGAGTCTCTGTTTTAGTTGATGGTCACTTGAGTTTGAACACATTCTAAAATCATACATTTTTTACTCACCTCTCACGTGTTTGATTTTGTCATTTTTTTCCTCTTTTGTTTGTGTATCTCTTTATTTCTGTATTTACACATGATCTTACTATGTTTATCTTTTAACCTTTGTACTAGCCTTATGATTGGTGATCCACTGCTTTTACTGTTTGCCCTTGTCAGTGAGGGTTTTCCATTGCCGTATTTTCTTCTTTTTAGTTTTGGCCTTTTCTAGTTAAAAATATCCTTTTAACTCTTGTAATGCTGGTTTAGTACTGATGAACGTTTTTAAGTCTTTGCTAGTGTGGGAAAATTTCTCTCTCCTTCAATTCTGAATGATAACCTTGATGGTTACAGTATTCTTGGTTGTAGGTTTTCCTTTTTATTATATTTTGAATATTTTATGCTTGTTTTCTTCTGGCCTTCAAAGTTTCTGTTGATAAATCAGCTGATAGTCTATGTGAGCTCCCTTTTATATTACTAGCTGCATTTTTCTTGCTACTTTTAAGATTCTCTCTTTGTCTTTAACTTTTGGCATTTTAATTTTGTGTCTTGGTGTGAGTATCTTTGGATTCATCTTATTTGGGACTCTGTGCTTCCTAGACTTCTAAATCTATTTCCTTCACCAGGTTAGGGAAGTTTTCTGTCATTATTTCTTCAAGTAGGTTTTTTTGTCTCTCTCTTCTCCTTCTGGGACCTCTCTGATGTTAATGATGGTATGCTTGGTATTGTCCTAGAAGTCCCTTAATTATTTCTTTTTTTTTTTTCCCCCATGTTTCAATTGGCTGTTTTCTCCTACCTTGTCTTCCAGATCGCTGATTTTTGTCTTCTGCTTCAGTCTTCAGCTTCATTTAATCTGTTGTTGATTCCCTCTAGTGTATTTTTTTTTGTTCCAGTTATTGTAGTCTGCATATCTGATTGGTTCTTTTCTACATTTTATATCTTTTTGTTGAAGTTTTGAGTTAAGCTATTCTTCTGAGTTCATTGAGCATTTTTAGTAACAATGCTTTGAGCTTTTTACCTGGTGGATTGCTTGTCTCCATTTTCTTTTGTTCTTTTTATGGTGTTTTGTTATTTCATTTGGAATGTGTTTCTTTGTCTCCTCATTTTGGCTAACTCTCTGTGTTCGTTTGCATATGTATTAGGTAGATCTGCTGTCTGCTCTTCTGAAAAGAGTGGCCTAATGTAGAAGGTGTTCTGTGGGGCCAGTGGCACAGTTCCTCAAGTCACCTGAAGCCAGGTGCTCCAGGGTTGTTGCCTGTGTGAGTTGCATGTGCCCTTCTGTTGCACTTGAGCCTTGAATGTTGCTGGTATATTAGTGGGTGGAGTTGCCCCTGACACTGACTGAGGGCCAGCCTTGACTACAGGAGACAAGCTGTTGTACAGGGGCTGGCCCCAGGAAGCACAGTCACTTTAGCAAGATTCTTGTGCCAGGCAAGGCTGCCCATTTGTATGCCAGTTATGAAGCTGCTTGAGTGGAGCTCTAAAGACTCTGGGGAGTGGCTCCAGTGTGGTCCAAGTTCAGCAGCAGCTTGTGTTGAGCTTGGAGACGTTTGGGAGAGGCTAAGGTGTGAGCCAAGGCCAGCTGCCACTTGTGCCAGGCTTGGGGTCACTTAGCAGGAGCTGCAATGGAAGCTGTGGCCAGCTGCCACTCATGTGGGGTTTGTGGATCTTTGGGAGAACCTATAGCATAAGCTGAAGCCAGCCGCAGCTTGTGTGGAGGAGGCCTTTTTGTGGCCCACAAGCCACATGAAGCTCAGGATGGCTTTGAATGTGGCCCAACATAAATTCATAAACTTTGTTGAAACATTACAAAAATTATTTGTGGGCCTTTTTTTTTTTTAATCTCATTAGCTATTGTTAGTTTACTTTATGTATGGCCCAAGACGATTTTTCTTCTTTTAGTAAAAGCCAAAAGGTTGGACACCCCTGGTTTACAACATGAGCTTTGTCAGGCTGCTCTGGAAGAGGCTCCAACTGGATGAACAGGTTGAGTGGGGCAGGGTCTCAGGGAGAGGCCAGGGCAGGGTGATCAGTTAGCCAGGTTCACAGAGAGCAACAGATTGTGTACCTGCTCATGCCAGCCTGGCTCAGTGGGAGGAGAGCTTAACAGAGGCACAGTGGTGGCTTCCATCCCCTGAGAGAGTTCTTCCAGTCCCTGCCCCTCCAGCACTTGCCCTAAAGTTAGTCAGTTTAATTCCTTCCCCATATGACCCAGGCCATTCTCAAGCTACTGCCTCTGTACTGGAACTTGGAGCAAGTTTGTGTGTACTTGACCCCTTTAAGAGCAGCGTCTCAGTTTCCCGTAGCCCTTTGTCTCTCTGGTACGTATTCTCTGCTGGTTTTCAAAGCCAGATGCTGTGGGAATTCCTCTTCTCAGAAGGAGCACCCTGGGCTGGGGAGCCAGGTATATAGGGCTGACTTCTTACTCCTCAGGAGAGGGCTCCATAGCCTAGCTGTCCCTCAGGAGAGATCTCCATAGCCTAGTTGTCCCTCCTATTTATTAATCGCTGTGCTGTGCATGTGGCACCTTCCCAGTCTGTGTTTCTGCCCCTCCTACCAGTCTCAAAGTGGCTTCTTTATATCTTTAGTTTTAGGAATTCTGTTCAGGTGGTTCTCAGTGATTGTTGTTATATAATTCTATTGTAATTTTTATGTGTTCATGGCAGGAGGTGAGTTCAGGATTTGCCTACTCTGCCATTTTGACTTTACCCTCACCATTGGAATTTTGAATCTGTAGATTGCTTTGGTAGTATGGACATTTACATAATATTAATTTTTCCAATCCATGAGCACAGAACATCTTTCCATTTATTTGTGTCTTCTATTTTTTACATCATTGTGTTACAGTTTTCAGCATACAGGTCTTTAACCTCCTTGACTAAATTTGTTCCTAGGCAGTTTATTTTTTGATAACAACTGTAGATGGCATTGTTTTCTTAATTTCTCTTATGAATCTTCTAGACAGAAGATTTCTTTCAGGCAGAAAATGTAACTAGTAGGTGATAGAAAGGTTTAGATACTAAAATCATAATGGATTACTGGAGAAAACTGGGAAGCCTGGGGGCCACCTTTAGTCATAGCCTGTCCTAATACGTCCTGTGTTGCCCTCAGAGCAGACCCTGAATCTAGACAAGTAGGTTCATTGTTATGTTTTTGTATTTGCAAACTGGAATTTATGCAGTAGGCAACTTAAAAACAAGGCATTTGTTATTTTTTTTAATCAGGTTTGAGACTGTTTCCTACTGGGTTATATTACTGTCTTTAATGTTATGTTACATTATTTATACACCATTTAAAATAGAAATAATAATAGTTTCTATTTTCATTTTTTTACAGGTTGCAGAAATTTTATTCCAGACTGCCCAGAATGCAGGGATCAATTTTGACACTGTTTGTGGAGTACCTTATACAGCTTTACCTTTGGCTACAGTTATCTGTTCAACCAACCAAATTCCAATGCTTATTAGAAGAAAAGAAACAAAGGATTATGGTAAAAATAAAAGTAGTATAAGGATTAAGTTGATATGTAACCTGATACAGCTGGAATTGTTCTTTTTCTAGGCACTGATGTTTTATCAGAGTCACCTTGAATATTCTTCATAGGTCCTTTAAGTTGTTATGGCTCATGGAATTTATTAACTGTTGCTATAAATCATCTTCCTATTCTGTAGAGTCTAGGGGTAAAATGCTTTGTATTTATTAGGCAATGAAAAAGAGTGCTTGTTTTGCACTGGATCTATGAGACCCAACATTTTTACCAGCCCTTCATCAGCAGGATGTTTGAAGAGCACACAATACTTTCCCAATATATAATATTTGCATTTAAGTTGTATGAAGAGAGAGATACATGAATAAAATTAACTCTCATAAAGTAATATAAATGCCACATGAAATTTTTAAAGAAGATATTTTTTTATGAGTCCATGGCAATAGGTTATCAGGTGAGTGTTTTAAACATGTGGACTTGCTTTAAAACCAAGTGATCTAAAAACATTGGAACTGACTTCATATTTGATATTAAGAAAGTAATGGGGTTTTTTAATTGTTTTGTTTTATGTTGGTATGGTAGTATTTTATGTGTGTGTGTGTGTGTGTGTATATTTTAAGATTTCTTGGATTTGCTTCTAAAAATTACAGGGGGAGTGAGAGAGTGGGGATATAACTGAAACAAGAGTTGTTGACATGAGTTGGTAAGTGGTGAGGTGCTGTATGTAAAGGGGTTTGTTATACTATCTTAACTAGTTGTTTGAAATTGTCCATTATAAAATGTAGTAAAAATATTTTTGCTGGTTGAAGGCACAGTGTTTAAATGAATCCCTGCCTATAAAGGAACTGTTATTTCTATTTCCTTATTATATGTCTTCAAAAATATTCCTTAGAATAAGGTCATTAATTTTTAAATATACATAGAAATATTTAGTCTTGTGTTCTCGTTTGAGCTGATTCAATTAAACTTGCCAGTTCCTCAAGGGGAGGAAAAGAGGTAAGTGAAAAGGAGTGGAAGCTGTGGTAAAGCTCAAAACAAATTTGATAATGGAAAATATAAAAATGAGTCTCTAAATAAGTGAATCTATAAAGTCTATAGCTTGAGTTATTATATTTTGTAGATTGCCTGAAAATAGTCTAGTGGGGATTAGAACAGAAAAGTGTATTTAGTCACCTTGCATTATATAGTTCATGTAGTCGTAGTGATCGGTCTGAATGGTTGCTGAGTATTTTCCCTCCTGCATTTAGATGTGCAAAGGCCAATTTTCTTGGCTGATCTTGCATGATGAGTTGGTTTGTTAATGGACAAAGGAATAATTTCATTCAGGATATTGGATTAGTTTATATTTCATCACTTTGCTTGATCTAGGTGACTTTGCTTTAAGAAACCCCATATTTGAAATTTTTATTATAAATACATTAAGTGATGTTTATTTACACTGCAAAATAATTTGCTAATTTTGCCATAAATATTCTGTATATGTAACTGTCAATTTTGGGACACAGAGACACTGAACAAAATGGTAATGATGGCACTTTTCTAGATCCACAGAAATAAAATAATTCCAAAGTATGTTATCAGAAAATAAGATTTAGAACATCCACCTGTTCATATGCCACATTACATCTTGAGTTAACAGAAATACAAAATTTCAAATTGGAATCAATATAATTCTTTCTTTTCCAGGTACGAAGCGTCTTATAGAAGGGGCTATTAATCCAGGAGAAACCTGCTTGATCATTGAAGATGTCGTTACTAGCGGATCTAGTGTTTTGGAAACTGTTGCAGTCCTTCAGAAGGAGGGCTTGAAGGTCACTGATGCCATAGTGCTGCTGGACAGAGAGCAAGGAGGCAAGGACAAGTTGCAGGCACATGGGATTCATCTCCATTCAGTGTGTACATTGTCTAAAATGCTGGAGATTCTTGAGCAACAGAAAAAAATTGATGCTGAGATGGTCGAGAGAGTGAAGAGATTTATTCAGGAGAATGTTTTTGTGGCAGCTGATTATAATGGCTCTCTCCCTTCTGGAAAGAAAGCACCCAAAGAACTCAGCTTTGGTGCACGTGCTGAGCTGCCCAGGATCCATCCAGTTACATCGAAGCTTCTCAGGCTTATGCAAAAGAAGGAGACCAATCTATGTCTTTCTGCTGATGTTTCAGAGTCCAGAGAGCTGTTGCAGCTAGCAGATGCTTTAGGACCCAGCATCTGCATGCTCAAGACACATGTAGATATTTTGAATGATTTTACTCTGGATGTAATGAAGGAGTTAATAACTCTAGCAAAACGACATGAGTTCTTAATATTTGAAGACCGGAAATTTGCAGATATAGGAAACACAGTAAAAAAGCAGTATGAAGGTAAGTACTATTCAGAAATCTGCAAGGATCAGAAATCCAGCTTGAGCTGGCTGAAGGAAAAAAAAAAAAAAAAAAAGGAAATGTATTGACTCACATTCCTGAAAGTCCCGCCATAGAACAGGCTGTCAAGTGTGGTTGGATCCAGGAGCTCAAGTGATACCTTTTGGACTTGCTTTCTCTTCATTTCTCAGCTGTGCTTTCTTCTTTCTTGACTTCTTTCTCAGGTAGGCACACTTCTCATGCCTACCCCAAACCAATCACTGGGGTATAGAACACCTTTATTCTATATACTCTATATGCGTACCCTAGGTATAGAACAGTTAAAGGTATATCTAATATCTTTATTAGCTCGACTGGGTAATATGCCCCTTCTCTAGTGATAGGAGGTTGTTAACTCTATGTAAACTTCTGAAATACAGACCTGGTCAGCGGTAGTTCCTCTGAAGAAAATGGGTGCCTTGATGCTAGAAGGGGACAGAGGTTCTAAGCAGGCAAAAATGACACATGTTGGCTCTAATAGAACACAGTGAGTTCTGATATGAAAATTGTAGATATAGGAAACTATGAAAAAGTAGTATGAAGTTGTAAGATTTACTATTAGCAGAAAAAGATTGGTTGATACTCATCCTTTTTAAAGAAATTTTCCTGTTAAATTACTCAAACCATACATTGGTTAAAAAAAAATGCTTAGTCTCTACCCATTCTATGTAAATTTCTGTCAGTGTATATATCTTTTTAACTTAACCTTATGTTATTTTAACCTTGTATTTTGTTATTAACACTTAATAGGCATCTTTTGAGCTAACTTAATTTTTTAAAGTAATGTATGCATGTTCTTAAGCTATTTTTTTAGCATAGATTGGTCTGTGACTTTTTAATGTGCTTAAGATGTCCTGTCGTCATCACATTATTTAGTTTGTTTATTGACTATATAAGTTATATAAACTTTCTACAGGCTTACATGTAGTTTTTTCAAAAATCAATTAGAATTATTGCTATCAGCTTTTAAAATGGATACAATTCCCTATTGAAATATGAAGAGCTAAAGAGACCTAAGGAACAAGTAAAATTGAGACATGGTAGAGTTGCTGTGAGATCCCTGCAGAATGAAAATTTGTCATCTTCAGAGGAATTTCAGAATGTTGATAACCTGTGACCGCCATGAACACCTATCTTCACTGGAGTCCATTTCTAGTTGCATATGTTTTATTGATGACCCCAAGCTTCAGCCTGCAAGTAAAAGCAGTCTTAGAGTTGCTGGTAAACTAAGTGCAGAACTTGCAAGAGTTTTTGTTTTGTTGTCATCTCTCAACTAGCTGCTAGGTGGACAGATAAACTTTTCACCGTTGGAACCATAATAATGGTATCCAGGTCTATGGATAATCACTAAAATTCTTGAAGTGTTTCACTGTTTCATTAACATGTTACTAGGAGATTATCTCATATTGTAGTTGTTTGTGCAAAAAGTGAAACGTTTTTGTTTGAAATTTCACAAATACACCTATTTCCCCCGCTTCTTCTTAGGTGGCATCTTTAAAATAGCTTCCTGGGCAGATCTTGTAAATGCTCATGTGGTGCCAGGCCCAGGAGTTGTGAAAGGGCTGCAAGAAGTAGGACTGCCTTTGCACCGGGGGTGTCTGCTCATTGCAGAAATGAGCTCCGCTGGCTCCTTGGCCACTGGGAACTACACTAAAGCAGCGGTAAGTGACAGAGGGACTGGGGTGAGAGAAGGCCAGGGCTGTTACACTACATGTTGCAGGAGAAGAAACTACCTTAATTTGAGGTCTGAAATCTCTGCTAAAATATATATATATAGTGTGCCAGTAATTCAATACTAGTTGGCTAGTGTTCCCTGATAGTATTTTCTGTCTTACAGTGGACACTTAAGAGAGTTGAATTGTACTCCCAAGACAGAAACATCTGCTTATATGCTTACCTCCATTAAGATGGAGTTTTTTTTTTTTCATCTTAGCATAGCAGGGGTTGTAATTGAAGAGCTTCTTAGACATGCAGTTTTTTCAGAATCTCCCAGTTCCCACAGACATGTGGTCTTACCACAGCAGCCTACTTGGAAGTAGCTTTTTCTTTTTCAGTCTTTGATATTGATTGCTTTTGTATGACAAAGCTCTTAAGATTCAGACACATTGTTTATTTCAGTAACTCCTCCCATTATTAAAAGTTCTCATAACACCATACATGTTAATACCCAGCCCCCAACCCTGCATTTCAGAATAAAATGAGGATAATTATCTGGTTAAAAAGTTCCTCTTCACATTTTCCTCTCAGTAAGTTTTATAGTTGGATAGTTACCTAGCAAGGAAGATGGATCACCTTTACAGATATTTTAAAGATTATTACTTTTAAAAGTATTAGAAATTTTTACTTTAATGTTTTAATTTTTACATGGGAATTTATTTTTTCACATTATTTCAAAGACAGTCTGTGGAACTGTGAAGGACTCACATTGCTTCAGGGCCAGGTTTTAACCTCACTCCTGAATAGACCCATAATTGTCTGTGATTTCCCAACTCTCACAGTGAGGGTCCATGAGTCAGTCAGTGCTAATATTGGGCATTCTGGGAGTCTCAGTCTGACTCAAGGTAAGACTTTGCTTATTGGTAGGTGGTAGTACTGGTAGCAAGAATAGTACAGTATGAGCCTCAGGGAAGAGCCAAATTAGAAAGTCAGACCTTCTAGATCAGTGGTTCTCAATCTTCCTAATGCTGTGACCCTTTAATACGGTTCCTCATGTTGTCGTGACCCCCATAAAATTATTTTTTTTGCTACTTCATAACTGTAATTTTGCTACTGTTATGAATCGTAATGTAAATATCTGGTATGTGTTTTCCGATGGTCTTAGGTGACCCTTGTGAAAGGGTCATTCGACCCCCAACGGGGTCATGACCCACAGGTTGAGAACCGCTGTTTTAGAGGAACTTCTGTGAATGAGAGGTAATGGTATGGAAGTTGTAGAGGAAAGCAGTAGAGGTGAGATGTTTTTAGCTCATCAACATAACTGTTTTTTATATCCTTGGATATGGAGTACCCTGTGTAGATAGGCTGTACATTCTTTTCTTTTTGGGAGTGGGGGGCGGTTTCCCCGCCTGGGAATTGAACCCAGGCTGCGGCATTGAGAGTGCTGAAGCCTAGCCACTACACCACCAGGGAACTCCCTGGCATTACATCTTTAATGTGGTTTCATACTATTGGAAATGTATTTTAGAGTACGCTCTCCATATCCTTTTTGAAAGTAGGTAGGTCCCCAAGTGTTATTACAAATAAGTAAGTATGCAGCATCTAGATCAAGCTTGTTCAGTCCATGGCTGTCCCAGGACGGCTTTGAATGTGGCCCAACCCAAATTCTTACTACATTATGAAAATCATGCACAGACTTTTTTTTAGCTCATCAACTATCATGCGTGTTAGTATATTTTATGTGTGGCTCAGGGAAGCCAAAAGATTGGACACCCCTGATCTAAATTTTAGACACACATGGACGGGATAGGGTTTTTAATGTTTTTAGAGTATGGTCAATTGGGAGAAGGGGAGAAATGTGGTTAATGGAACAAGTATGTAGAGTCACACCTAAGATTATCTGTTTTAGATATGAGTTTAATATAAAATGAGAAATTCATCTGTAAAATAGCAGAGTTTCTTACTAGTTAAGAGAGCCAGTTTTTTTACTTGAAGAACTATTATTCTGTGTGATTAACTGCTTTCTTATAATCTGTCCTGTTACATTCCATTTAGGTGGGAATGGCTGAGGAGCATTCTGAATTTGTGATTGGTTTTATTTCTGGCTCCCGAGTAAGCATGAAACCAGAATTTCTTCACTTGACTCCAGGAGTTCAGTTAGAAGCAGGAGGTAAATCTATTTATTGGTAATTGTTTTCCAAAATACTCTCCCCAAGTCAGCAAGGGCAAAATGAAATTTTGTGTGTTACTAAAACGAAAGTTTGTTTGTCTAGAACAGTAATGAATGAGCCCTTTGGCTTGGTGATATTGACCTAGATATACAAAATAGCTTGCAGTCTAATTTGAGGGTAAAAATTTAGAATGCTACTTTTCATTGAAATATACCCCAGAAACAGATATTTTAGATTAGTGTTAACCAACTAATATTCTGGATATGCTTCCAAAAAAGTTGTTTTATGCTCAAGGAAGAATGCCTTAGGCTAAACAAAATCAAACATTTGTTTCTTTGTTAGAGGACTTTGCAGAGCCTTTGATATGCCAGTGTCTAATGTGACTCTCCTAGGGCTGTTGAGTCTCAAGTGACATGACGTGTTTAAAGCACTTAACAGAGTCAGTACTCTATGCTTGTATGGTTCTGTCTTGTGTCCCAAACGTATTTGGGCATGTAACACTTTTCAGCAGTCTGAGAAACACAGTTGTAGTTTCTAAAAATCAGTGCCAATTTTTCTCACTGATGGTTACTAAGTCAATAGAGGAGTAATCTAGGGTATAAAACTACATATTTAAATATTCTATGGGGCTCATTAACACTGCTTTGATTTTGAATGGGGAAGAAATGAATGGCCTGGAAAAATAGTATTTTTCATGAATTGGCTATTGTACAACAAAGGTACAAGTGTAATCAATCACAGTAATGGGAGTTTATCCCATTTTCCATCTCTTTCCTTTATGGATTAGGCTTAAACTATGAACAGTAGCAAGTCTCAAAAACTGTTCAAAATAAAAAAACCATGCTTATCAGCCCCTCAGTGGAATTTGTCAGATTGACACGCTGACGTTCTGGTTTTACATTGAAAAGTTCAAAAGTTAGTTACCTTTAAAAATGTTAAAAGTAGATTTTATACTAGTCATTCTTGTATAGTACTCCTGTACTAACTACATAAATATTCTATAAATATGTACTCTTGGAGATGTTGAGGAAATAAATGACACTGTTTTTTCGGAACTGATAAAAGAGTTGGTATTTCTGTAACTGAGAATACAGTTACTGAGAACATAGTGATTGAGGGTATGAGTTTGGTAAACCTTGGGTTTTAAACTCTGAAATATTAGCACTAGTGGATACCCATTAACCTTGAAGGAGCTCAATGTTTTATATAAACAATATAACCACACTTCAAAAAAAGGAAGGTACAATAGACTTCGTTAACTGGCACACTCAAGCAACCAGCAAAAAAAAAATCTCAGCCTGTTGCTTGAGATTTTGCCAGTTGTTTAAGAGTGCCAGTTAATGGATTGTCTACTTATATTTAGCATCTACCAATCCCCATGGATGCTGGTTAACTGAGAGTCTGCTGTACTACCCTTTTGGAGGTTTTGTTTTTAATTAAGTACTTTAAACATAAATCAGAAAACTAATGGACTGATGAGAGTTCAAATAAATTAATGAATGATAGCTATACCCTTAGGTTATAGAATAGTGGAGGTCTCCATTTCCCAGATTTCACGTTAGAGATCCTATGCACTATAGAGTAGGCCGCAGCAGAATGACTTACCTATCTAAGGCCTTGTAATGGTTGCCTCTGTACTCAACTTTGGACATTTCTTTAGAACTCCACATTTGTGCTAAACATTTTATGAGTAAATATATTTGGATTTTTGGCCTTTCTATTTAGTAACCATGTATCTTTGGATAAGTTAGTTTATTGCTTTCAGTCTTGTTCTCTTGATCTGTGAAATGAGGTTAATAGCGTTGACATAATGTGTTTAAAGCCCTTAACACAGTGTCTTACACAGAGTCAGTACTCTATGCTTGTTGGCTATTAATGTTCCTTGTAAGCCCCCACAATTCATTGACTAGCTAGTACAGTTAAGATACAGGTTTTTGGGCATACTTAAAGCATCTTGAATTTGAAAGATAAGCCACTTACCAGATCTTCTGAAACAACAGAATTTAAAAAGGAAAAATGGGTTTCTGGTTCAAGATGGCGATGTAGGAAATCCTGAATGCTCTTCCTTCCATGGACATTTAAGCTACATACGGAGAAATTGCCTCTGAAAACAAAATCTGAAGCCAGCTGAGCAAGGACTACACAGCTGGTAAGCAAGAGGAAAACCACGTCAAAGTGAGTAGAAGAGATTGGAGCACCAGTCTTACCCCACCCCTGACCTGGTAACCCACAAGCGGGAGGGACCTCAAACTCAGAGCTTCTCCAAGAGGTGTGAAGAATTTGAATTGCACATCAGACACCCCAACTTTTAAGACTCACACCTGGGAGATGATAATCACCAAAACAATATTCAACTTTGAATGCTAATGGGGCTTGTTTCCACAAGACCCGCAAGACTATAGTGATCTGAGAAATGGCTCTTTAAAGGGTTGTGTGCTGAGGCTCACTTGCCCCAGAGCCCAGCTCAGAGGCATCCAGTAGTACCTGGACATTAAGTAAAAAAGGCTTGTTTGCTAATATTAAAGTGTTGTCTTGAGGGAAGACATCTAACTTAACATCTATCAAAGAGCTTGCTGGAAACCTCCAGGGATGGAGACTAGGGGGTGCCATCTTCATATTCCAGAGCACCAGTGTCTGCTGACAGGGAGTCTTTACACTGTCTGGTGCCCTGATTTTTGCAGCTGTTACCCAGGAGATACCCCTTGACTCTGGGAGACAAGGGAACGTGTGTTTCTAAATACCAATGAGACTATAACACTTGGAGAGGCAGTTCTCAGTAGGCAGCCACTTCAAGCGCTCTACATAGACAGTGTCCTGAAACATACCTCCAGTCTTTCTGTGAAAGAGGTCTGTTTGCTTGGCTTGTTGAGGAACAGGCTTCTGATAGACACACACCTAGTGGCCTGTGGAAGTACTCTCAGGGAACAGAGGCTGATGGACACAATCTGCGCTCTCCCACTGCCTCACTTCTTATTACCAGTATCTTCCAGAAAGGAAGATACTGGTCTGGTGCCTTGATTTTTTGCACCTGCCACCAAGGGTCACTGCTGCCTTGGCCTAGCTCTGGGAGCCTGCAGAGCTTATGGGTCCCACAGGACTGTAACCAGCAGAGAAAAGAGAAAAGTTCTTAAACAGCTACCACTACCAGGGCACAGCAAGAGGCAATAGACCTAGGAGCTCACTCTTTCTATGGAAGAAGCTTATTAGCTTATCATCATAGCTGCAACCTGAGGGACAGGCTTCTCATTAAACACACATCTAAAGGCTCACTATAATCCTTTCCAGAGCTCCAATATCTCCCAGAAGGGAACTTTTACATGTGTCTGGTGGCCCAGTTTTGGCGGCTGCTGCCCAGGCACACCCTTTCTCCTCCTGGCTCTAGGGGAGGGAGGCTTGCATTCCTGGGTGCCACAGGCTATAACAATTGGCAAGACAATTCTAGCAGACTACCACCTCCAGACAGCATACTGGAACATACCCCCAGTCTTTTTGTGAAAGAGGCCTTTTACTTGTCCTGGAGCTTTGTCCTGCAGGGCAGGCTTCAGGTTTAATACACATGTGTGATCTACAGAGCTGTTCTTAGGGAACATAAACTGGTAGACACCATCTTTTTGCTCTCCCTTGCTATAGCTTGCTGGAATAATTTGAAGCTTGTTGCTGCAGCCCAGAGGACACCTCCAAATAACCTGGCTCTGGTGGCCAGCAGGGTTTAGGCTTGTGCGTCTGGCTGCCAATCAGCCTGAATGTAGGCGCTGACTGAAATACTTCTTTTTGCAACACTTGGCACACCCTCAACTACTGGGAGCTATTAAAAATATAATAGACTGCTTGGATAATCACAAAAGGTTTGAGATAACCAAGAGCTACAGCAGGGTTTAACACAGGTTCATCTCCTATACAAGACCACTCCTTCAAGACTGGGGGAAGTGGTGGTTTCATCTAATGCATAGAAACACAAGCAAATTGAAAACACAGAGGAATATATTCAAAGCAAAAGAATAAGATAAAACCTTAATAAATGGAGATAAGTAATTTACCTGATACAGGGTTCAAAGTAATGGTTATAAAGATGCTCATCAAACGCAGGAGAAGAATGGATGAACACTCTAAGAACTGCAAGATAGAAAATACAAGAGAAGTATTATATAAAATAGAAGTCACAGAGCTGAGGAATACACTAATTAAATCTAAAAATACACAAGTGTGATTCAGCAGGAGACTAGATGAATGGATCAGATGAAAGAATCAGACATAGAAGTGGAATTCACCCAATCAGAGCAGCAAAAAGAAGAAAAAAAAGTAAAGATAGCTGGAGGGACTTAGGGGACAACATCAGACAGACTGACATTCACATTACAGGGGTCCCAAAAGGAGAAGAGAGCAAAAAAGGGACAGGAAAAAGTATTTGAAGAAATATAGCTAAAAACTTCCCTAACCTGGGAAAAGAAATAGACATCAGATCCAGGAAGCCCAGGGAGTTTCCAAAAAAAATGAACCTAAAGGACCCACACCAAAGCAAATTATAATTAAAATGTCAAAAGTTAAAGACAGAATCTTAAAAGCAGCATGAAAAAAAACAACTTGTTACATACATGGGAATCCCAATAAGATTGAGCAGATTTTTCAGTAGAAACTTTCCAGACCAGAATGGAGTAGCATGATATATTAAAAGCGCTGAAAGGGAAAAAAACTTCCAACAAGGAACTCTATTCCTCAAAGTTATTCAGAAATGGAGAAATAAAGAGTTACCCTGACCAGCAAAAGCTAAAGGAGTTCATCATCACTAAAACAGCCTTACAAGAAGTGTTACAGTGACTTATTTAAGCTGAAGAGAAAGGCACTAATTAGCAACAGGAAAACATGAAAGAATAAATCACATTGGAAAGGTAAAATATATAGTAAAAGTAATGGATTAATCACTTCTAAAGCTGTTTGAAGATTAAAAGACAAAAGTAGTAAAAATTATTACGGTAAGGGATATATATATATATATATATATATATATATATATATATGCATGTATGTATAAAGTTGTAAAATATGACAGCAAAAACATAAAATGTAGGGGTAGGTAAAAATGTAGAGATTTAGATCAAACTTAAGTTGTTATTAACTTGTTATTAACTTGTTATTAACTTAAAATAAACTATTACAGGTATAAGTTGTTAGATATAAGCCTCATGGTAACCACAAACCAAAATCCCATAGCAGATAACACAAAAGATAACGTAATCTAAGCACACCACCAAAGTCACCAACCACAGAGAGAATAAGAGAAGAAGAAAGAACAGAGAGGAACCACAAAACAGACAAAAAACAATTAACAAAATGGCAATAAGTACATACCTAAAAATAATTACTTTAAATATAAACACTACATTCTCCAATCAAAAGACAGAATGGCTAAATGGATTTTTAATAATAAGACATATATGCTGCCTAGAAGAGATTGACTTCAGATATAAAGACACAGACTGAAAGCGAAGAGATGAAAAAAGATATTCTATGCAAAGGAAACCAAAAAAAACAAAAAAAAAGCTGGGGGAGCTATATTTATATTAGACAAAACAGACTTTAAAACAAAGACTGTAATAAGAGACAAAGAAAGGCATTATATAATGATAAAGGCATCAGTCCAAGAAGATGATATAACATGGGTAAATAAGTATGCACCTAACATAGGTGCACCTAAACATATAAAGCAATTATTAACAGACCTAAAGGGGAAAAGAGACAGCAATACAATAATAGTAAGAGAATTTAATACCCTGCTTAGATCACAGATAGATAACCTAAACAGAAAATTAATAAAGAAACATTGGCTTTACATCATATTATACCAGATGGACTTAATGGATATATAACAAACATTCCATCCAAAAGCAACAAAATACAGTTTTCTCAAGTGCACATGGAATAGTCTCCAGGATAGATCATATGTTAAGGCCACAAAAGCAAATCTTAATAAATTTAAGAGGATTAAAATCATATCAAACATCTTTTTCTACCTGAATGGTGTAAAACTAGAAATCAGTTACAAGAAGAAAACTGGAAAATTATCAAATATGTGGAGATTAGACAACATGCTACTGAACAATCCAGGAGTCAAAGAAAAAAAATCAAAGAACTATAACCTTGAGACAAAAATGGAAATACAACATACCAGAATTCATAGGATGCAGCAAAAACAGTTCTAAGAGGGAAATACAGAGTGATAAATTTCTACCTCAAGAAATGAGAAAAGTCTCAAATAACCTAACATGACACCTCAAGAAACTAGAAGAAGAACAAACAAAGCCCAGAGTTAATGAAAAGAAGGAAATAAAGAGAAGAGCCAAAATAGACAGAATAGAGACTAAAAGGACAACAGAAAAGATCAAATTTTTAGCTAGACTCACCAAGAAAAAGAGGACTCAAATAAATGAAATAAAAAAAATATAAGAGATGTTCTAACTGATATCACAGGACTGTAAAGGATCATCAGAGACTACAATGAACAATATATTCCAACCAATTTGACAGCCTAGAAGAAATGGGTAAATTCCTAGAAACATACAGCCAACTAAGATGGATTCATGCATGGAAAATATGCACACACTGATATTACTAATTCAGTAAAAAACTTCCCAACAAACAAAAGTCCAGGACCAGACAGTTTCCCTGCTGAATTATAACAAACATTCAAAGAAGGATTAATACCCTTCTTTCTCAAATGCTTCCAAAAAATAGAAGAGGGAATGCTCATTTTTATGAGGCCAGCATTACCCTGATACCAAAACCAGAGAAGGATGCTGCAAGGAAAGAAAATTATAGTTCAATATCCTGATGAACAAAGATGCAAAAATCCTCACTAAAATATTAGCAAACAATTTAAAAATCCATAAAAAGGCCATAAATAACAAGCCCACAGCTAACGTACTCATCAGTAAAAAGCTGAAAGTTTTTCTCTAAAATCAGGAACAAGACAAGGATGCCTTACCACTTTTATTCAACATAGTATTGGAAGTTCTAACCAAAGCAGCAATCAAGAAAAAGGAAACAAAAGGCATTCAAATTGTAAAGGAAGAAGTAAAATTGTCACTATTTGCAGGTGACATGTTACTATAGAAAATCCTAAAGACTTTACCGAAAAACCTGTTCTTATTTTTTTTTTTAATTCATTTTTATTGTTAGACTTATTGGGGTGACATCTGTTAGCAAGGATTACATAGGTTTCAGGCATACAATTCTACAGTGCATTGTCAACGTGATGTATAATAAGTTCATCACCTAATGTGACTTCTCTTTCCATCACCCTATATTCAGCTAAACCTGTTCTTATTAATGAAATTCAGCAAATTTGCAAGATACAAAGTCAATACAAAGTCAATACACAAAAGTCGTTGTATGTCTATACACTAATAAACTATCAGAGAAATTAAGAATACAATTCCACTTACAGTTACATCAGAAATAAAATCCTAGGAATAAATTTAACCGAGGAGACGAAGGACTGTACAAAAAGACGCAGATACATGGAAAGGTATTCTGTGTTCATGGATTTAAAGAATTAATATTACTAAAATGTCCATAATACCTAAAGCATTCTGCAGAATCAGTGCAATCCCTATCAAAATTCTAATGGCATTTCTCATAGAAATAGAACAAACAATTCTAAAATTTGTATGGAACCACAAAAGACCCCGAATAGCCAAAGTAATCTTGAGAAAAGAACAACAAAACTGGAGGCATCACACTTACTGATTTCAAACTATATTACAAAGCTGTAGTAATCAAAACAGTATGGTATTGGCATAAAAACAGATGAATGCAAAGAATAGAGAGTCCAGAAGTAAATGGAGAAAGAACAGTTTCTTCTATAAAATGGTGGTGGGAAAATGGATAGCCACATGCAAAAGAATGGAACTAGATCACTATCTTATACCACATACAAAAATTAACTCAGTGGATCAAAGTTGAATATAAGATCTGAAATCATAAAACTCCTAGAAGAAGATAGAGATGGTAAGCTCTGTGACATACATCTTGGCACCGATTTTTTTAAACCTGACACCAGAAAGCAAAAATAAACAAGTGGGACTACATCAAAACCAAAACCTTTCTGAAAGGAAATTATAAGCTAATGAAAATACAAACTACTGAATAGGAGAAAATATTCACAAATTATACCTCTGAGGAGTTAGTATCTAATACACATAAAAACATTTATACAACTCAAGAGCATACAAACAATCTGATTAAAATGGACAGATCTGAAAAGACATTTTTCCAAAGAAAACATACAGATAAGCCAACAGGTACATGAAAAGATGCTCAGCATCACGAATCATCCAAGAAGTACAAACTAAAACCACAATGAGATATCACCTCACAGCTTTAGAATGGCTGTTATCAAAAAGACAAGAAATAAGTGTTGGCAAGGATGTGTAGAAAAGGGAACCCTTGTGCATTGTTGATGAAGCTATTATGGAAAACAGTATGAAAAGGTTCTTCAAAAAAAATTAAAAATAGAACTACTATATAATCCAGCAATTCCATTTCTGGATATTCATGTGAAGAAAACGAAATTACTAACTCAAAAAAATATATACACCCCCATGTTCATTGCAGCATTATTTACAATGGACAAGATATGAAAACAACCTGAGTGTCCATTAATGGATAAAGAAATTGTGTGTGTGTGTACACACAAGAATATTATGTAACCATAAAAAAGAATGACAACTTGCCATTTGTGACAACATGAATGGGCCCTCAAGGGCACTGTGCTAATAATTGAAGTAAGTCAGAGAAAGACAAATACCATGTGAGCTCACTTATATGTAGAATCTAAAAATAGGAAAAAAATGTTTAAATAAGCTCATTGATAGAAAATGTTGAGGGTACCAGAGGTGGGGTTTGACAGATGGGAAAAATGGGTGAAGGTGGTCAAAAGCTACAAACTTTGTTATAAAATAAGTCATGAGAATGTATGTATGCAAGACCAATGTACAGTCAGTAATACTGTGTTGAATATTTGGAAATTGCTAAGAGTAAATCTTAAAAGTTCTCATCACAAGAAAAGAAACATTCAAGAAGACTGATGTTAACTAGACTTGTGACAGTCATTTCACAATGCATACAAATAATGAATCATGTTGTACCCCTGAAACTGTTATATGTCAATTATAACTCAACAAAAATACATAAAAAGAATGAAGAAGCTAAAATCAAGGATTAGACTTTGCATATAGTCTGAGCACTTGATTAGATTGTGCCAGGTTTCACATGTGTTGCCATGGTCTAGTTGGATGCCTTGTGAGTACTGTTCCAACAGTGTGTCACTATGATTCTGAGATGTATCCTAAAACTGTCTTCAATTGTAAGGCCTTTTTTATGTCAGTGAACCTTTCTTGGCAATATAGGAGATTTACTTGTTTTTAATAGTTACACTATAAATGCTCCACAATTAGACACTGAAAAGGAGTTAGTTAGCTTCTTTCTCTACTATGGAGCTCTCTGGCCTGCACGGGTCGGGGAGCGGGGCCTCTTCACCTTTTACGCACTTGCTGTGTATTAATAGAAGAGGCATGGAAAGTAAGAGCACATTTTTGTTTAAAACTGGTGAGATATTTTTTCAGGAAAGTCATGTGATAGGTTGTCTGATGTTTTGTATTGTGTTAAACAGTGACTTTTGTGTTTTTGCAGGGGATAATCTCGGCCAACAGTACAATAGCCCACAAGAAGTTATTGGCAAACAAGGTTCCGATATCATCATTGTAGGCCGAGGCATAATAGCATCTGCTAATCGTCTGCAAGCAGCTGAGATGTACAGAAAAGCTGCCTGGGAGGCGTATTTGAGTCGGCTTGGCGTTTGAGTGTCTCAGATACGTTTTGTGAAGGCCTCGAAGATCCTGGACCTCCTGAGAGGCACTGGCTGCAGATAATAAATAGCTGTTATATTGCTTGGATTCTACCATGGGTCCTGTGTTGGACTGACTTCTAGAATTCTCACAGTGTTTAGGAAATACTAAACAGTTTGTAGTCACTGCACTATTGCTATAGTAAGTTCATCTTCAAGCATTCTTTTAGTGAGATTACTGTTGGTTAGGCAGTCAGTCCTGTCTGTGTTAAGGTCTTCCAACTTTGAGGATTCCCCACCCATTTCTAGATCAGACTTTTTGATTCTTTAATTCCCATGACACAAAAATTTTAAGATCAAGAAGCTAAAATCAGTACATGTCTTTGTTCTTTATTCTGTGTCTAATGTGATGCCCAAATAATATTAAAATATTAGCTGTTTTCTTCCTCTTCCTCTTAAAATGACAGTCTAGGTGTCTAGATGGTGCTGGTTCCCAGAATGGGGAAGGGGGACAATGACTATAGGGGAGCCCCTGAAGCCAGTATCTGGTTTTCATGTCAACAGAGAGGGCTTCTGACTCATTCCTTCCCCTGGATAGCAGTTGTGGACCTGTGCTAAAGTTCAGTCACGGATTCCTATTGCCTTATTTAGATTACAAATAGACACACTGCTCCTTCATTTATTAAAAAGATAGTAGCATCAAGAGGCCTAAGGTTCCATTTGGAGATTTGAGTATCCCCTTTTTTTTTTTTTTTTTTGGTTGGTTCCCTGAGTGGGGACTGAACCCAGGCCATGGCGTTTAGAGCACCAAAGCCTAGCCACTGTACCACCAGGGACCCTCCTGTTTGAGTATCTTACATGATTGTCCCAACTATCATTGACAGAGAGGGAAGTCAGCCTTCACCGGAAATAAGAGAGAAAGGAGCCCAGCAACACAGCTGAGGATGTTGTCCTCTCTCCGTTCCACCACATCTCTGGTGCGGCCGAGGGCTTCTACCTTTCCTCAGAAGCCCAACCTTCACATGTGGAATAACCAGTTAGGTAGCCCTCTCCTCATTCTTGTCCCAAGTATTTCTTCCAGAAATTCCTCTGGGTTTCTGGATGATCCCTGTTCAGTGTGGAGATAGATTGTCCCCATTTTTATACAAAGGCTGTCTGGAAAGTATCCAGCCATGTAATACGAAAAATAGAGGCATTTAATGGCTGGATTTTTTCTGACAGCCCTGGTGTTTCTTTGGCCTATTCAGGAAGCATCTTGGGGGGAGGGGTATGAAGGGTGTGGGCTCAGATGCCCATTTTGAAATGGCCCCGCTCTGCACCTTCAAGGCCATTTGAGAAGCACTGGGATGGGGGTTGCATTTGGCAGCTCAGTTCTTATTCCACGACGTTCGATCTGCCTTTCCTCTCCGGATCATACCTATAGGCTGTGGCAGGTATTAGGACACTTGGCATTTCCTCATGATGACAGCTGTTCCCATCCCTCACTGCCCCACTCTTCTAATGACTCAGATGGAAGCCTGGGATTTCAACTCACATTTTTATTGCACTCCCTCCTAGTGTCTGCATTCAAGTGCTTCTGCTCTAAAGTCCCAGTGCTGTATCTCCAGAGAAATTCCCTTTGGAAAAGGCAAATTATCAAGGAATAAGACCAGAAGGAAAACGAGAAGGTGACCCTTGGAGCTACTCTGAAGGAGCTGAATGTTAGGAAGAGCAAGAGTATCTAATATAACTTAAGGAATCTCTTAGATGTCTTCAAAGTCTTGGTGTCCTTGAGGCTGAGAGACCTTTGGAGTGATGTACTGGCGTCTCCAGTTCCATTTAATGGACTTACTAGGTAGTGGTTCTTACACTTTCATATGCACCAGAATCACCTGGAACCTTAAATCAGACCCCAGCCCCAGCATTTCTGACTGGATAGGTCTAGGATGGGGCTGGAAATTTTGCATTCCTAACAAGTGCTCAGCACACTAACGCTGCTGGTGCAGAGATCACACTTTGAGAAGCACTGCACTGGTTAGTCCCATTTTTCTTCCGCATTGAGATGGTCTTGAATTCTGCCTCCCTCTTGTTGAGTCACCTACTCCTGCCCTTTGGAAATGTAAACTGCCACACCAGGATGCTGGCACTGCCTGTTACCGAAGCTCGCCAAGGTCCCTTGTATGTAATTTGGAGACCAAAGAAGCAGCAAACAAAACAAAACAAAACAACCCCCCCCCCCCACCACCAATCCCAGTGCATATTTAAAATGCAGCTCTCCCTGGAGATCATCATGCTAAGTGAAATAAGCCAGACAGAAAAAACAAAGAACTGCATGATTTCACTCATATGCGGAATATAAAACTGAAAGCAAAGAAAAAAAGAAATGAACAAACAAATAAAATGCAGCTCTCTGGGCCCTACCATCTGAGATGATGCTTTAGTAGATTTGGTGTATGGCCTGGAAATCTGCATTCCTTACAGATGCCACAGGTGGTTTTGATGTCTCTTGAGAATAAGCCCAGTGCTGGCAACCTCTTGTCTAAGCAAGAACCCAGTCTAGAGTCAAAGCTTTGGAGTAGAAATTGGTTCAGACCAAGAACTTGGGCTGTGTTGGGGCCTATCAAGGTGCTATTTAGCACAGAAGTAGTTGAGAGGCGTTAGATAGTTTAGCCCTTTCTCAGTTGAGGAAGATTTACAGAGCATGAACTCTAAGCATTATAACACCTGGTCCTAGTGAGGAAAATGGGAATAGTTCCCACATATTTACCCAGAACATCTATAAGACTAACGGAGTGGAGAGCTCTCTCAGCCTCTTCCAGCACTCCAGGCATGTCGTACACGCTGAGGGAATTGTAGTGCTGGGGAACCTAAGCAACTTGGCCCAGCTCCCCGCTGGAGCTGCAGAAGTACGGACCTGGAATGGTAAAGACCTGCTCCCGAGCAGTCTGCAGTGGACACGGGCCTGGAGTCTCGGTTCCAACTCTCAGCCTCACTCGTGGTGATGTGAGTCATCTCTAGGGAAAGCTTCCTGAAATATGATAGCCCCTGGGTCCTGTCTGAATGGCACTTAGAAGGCAAAGGTGGCAGCCTGAGGACATGTTAATGTCCTTTCAACTCGAACTTGCCCACCTCTTCTCAACAAAACGCTGCTGCCGCCACTCGCCACTCGGCAAAGCCTAGAAGTGACCACAGGCTCTGCCAGATCTCTGAAGACAAGGACAGGTGCAGGGTATTGTCTCCTTTAAGGTAGGTGGGAGCAAGAACCATAGAGGGAGCTTCAGGCACTTGGGGAGTAGCACGCACGTGTCTGTGTGTCTGCGTGTGTGCACTTCAGAGGACTCACCAGATCCTCCCGGCTCAGGAGGACCTGAGGTTCCTGACAACCTGTCCTGATTTGTGCGATACGGGCCCATGGATGCAGTCTGTGGGACTCCTACCAGCCATGGGTTTGCTGCTGCAGGAGGGTTCGCCCCACTTCTCAGGGTGCACAGAGCCAAGGGTAGGCAAAAGAACGCACCTGAGGAAATCCGGTATCTAGGGGAGGAAAGCCAACCACCTGTGACAGGTGTAAGTCCGCAAGAGAGCAGGGACTGCAGTGTTCGTCGCAGTGTTTTCTGTACCTGGAACGTGGCCCAGCTAATGTTACTAAATGAATGCCAGCACAATTTGTTGTTAGGAATCTAGGAGAAAATTTTACATTTGAATTTGGAAATTTGATGGAAAAATATAAAGATGGTATGATAATCTTTCAAATTACATCTGTGGGCTGGAAGATCCATCCAAGTGGCAGGAATCAAAATTTGAACAAAGGGACAAAGAAATGGAAATCATGAGGGAGAAGAAGAGAGGCTTAGAGGACAGATGGATGAATATAAGAAGACATAAGGGGAGGAGAGGAATTATAGACAGGTTGAGGAAATTTTCCACAGATTGAAAAGATACTTGAGTCTGCAGATTAAAAGGGCCTGCTGAGTACTAAGTGTGAGTTACGGACAAAGGCGCATCCTATAAAAATGGCTGAACTCCAAGAAAAAATCATTTCATAGCCCCTAGAGAAATAAATTACTTGCAAAGTAAAAGGAATCAGACTGGTAGCCTACTGTCATCTGTAACACTGGAAGCTTGGAGATAGATAGGGACATCCACAAGGCCCTGGGGAGGGGGGGGCGGGGTGGTGGTGGGGGGTGGTTCCCCGGTGGTGTAGTGGCTAGGCTTCAGCACTCTCACCTCCGTGGCCTGGTTTCGATCTCTGTTCAGGGAACCAACCAAAATAAATAAATAAATGAACACAAGGCCTTGAGAAGAACGGACTCTTAACCCATTAGCCTGACCCCGGCCATGTGACCCCTGCTCGGGTTGTATTAATAGCAGCCCGGTTGTGACTGCTCTTAGGCTCCCTGCAGCCTACTTATGGTGCACTTCAGCGCGCCATCTCACATTCACACCAGTGAGTGACATGCACTGAGCCTGTGCCTCTAAGGGGCTCATCAGGTGGCGGCCGTGAGCACAGAGGTAGAGTGGATGTATGTGGCCAATGGAAATGGGACGTGTCAGCAGCTGAAGTAGGGACTATATCTCAACACCTTAGGAAACGGAAATCGGGACCTCCTTAGAGGTAATCCAATCATCCCATTCCACAGATGAAGAAACTGAGGCCCACTGAGAAACAATTTGCACAAAATTACAGAAGAACTAATTAAAAGCAGAGGAAAGACTGGAATTCCAGTCTCTTAACTCCAATTTGGTTATTTTTGTTATTACACTCTTTTTACGACCCCTCCTCCCCCTCTTCCCTCCCCGTCCCCCCAATGTAGGCAGATGTATTCGACTTTTACTCTTTTGTGTCTATGCAGGTATGTCCTTACACATACACATATATTATTCTTTCACCATTTAATCAAGAAGTACTTACTGAACACAGGAAGTGAACCAGACATACTTTGTCCCTGTCATTTTGGAACTTAGTTTCTAAACTTAACTTTCAGAAGAACTTCATACTATCATAAGAAACATCAGCCAATCTTCATATCAGTCACAACTCAAGAGACACACTCTCCCATTGCTGCCAGGATTCTACAGGAAGTGCCAAAACTGAAGTATTAATAGCAGTTCTATTATTGTCCTCATTCTTTTCCCCGCCCTGAATCCATACTTGCCATGTGACTCAGCAGTTCCTCACATTCAAGGTGAAGAGTATTTCCACACCCCACTGATGCTGGCCTTGGCCATCTAACTTGCTTTGGTCAATGGAATGTAGGTAGAAGTGATGATACCATTTCTGAGCCCAGGCTCATGTGTCTCTGCTCACCCTCTCACTTCTGCCACTACCATGGTCCATGCCCTGATTAGCCCAGAGGTCCCAGAAGACCAAAGGAAGTACAGCAGAGCTCACGCCCGCATTCCACAGCCTGAGGCGCAGGGGCCTCAGCTGGCCTGTAAGCCGGGGAGCAGGATACTAAATGCGCGTTACCGGATGCCACCGACTTCTGGGATGGGTTGTAAAGCAGCGGTAGCACACGTGCATTTAACAATGCGCTGCAGCCTTCCCAGATCCAGCTCGTTTCCAGGAAGACAAAAACTATACAAACGAGATCAGCTGCCTGCAGCCTTCTCGGTCTTCGCCTCCGGCTGCTATTGGTGAGCTCTCTAGAAGGAACCGCCGCGTGACTCACGTGCGGATGCTACATTTCAACACAGCGAACCCAATGCCAGTCATTGCGGGTGACTGTAGGTAACCCCACGGACTCTGTGATGTCATCAGCGCTGGGGCATGCAGTTGGCTGGCTGAACGTGGGCTAAGAGGACCAGTGAAGCAATGATACCAAATTGTGGTGTTTTTGAAGGAATCTGATATGTTTTTTTTTTAAGCATGGGGAAAGAATCAGGAGTCCTTGTGCTCTGCATCTATCTTCCTAGTATAGGTAATACTGTGTTATTCAATGCTGTTTTTATTTTGGATCACAGGATGTGCGGTGCCTGTCTTTTTGTAGATTCTAAGCTTTCTGTGCATTATCCATTTATGTGTGTGCGTGTTTGCCCTTGGCTTCTCCACAGACCTCCCACGCCCACACTTGGCCTTTGTGCCCTTAGGAAAGGGAGGTCACGATGGGGACACAAATAGAAACAAAACGATTAGAGTATTTTTTAACTTTTAAAGTTCAAGGTTTTGGCATAAATACTGGTTTGGAAGAACGTTTTCCTCTCTCCTTCCCACCTTCCTCTGGCCTGGAGAAGGGAACGGGAGGCAGAGGGATGGTCACCTCAGGTGCTGGGGTGGGCTGTGGTAGTGGCTCCCCCACCGCAGGCCGAACCCCAGGGACGGAAATACCTGCCTGAACGGCAAAGGAGCTCCGGGGCTTGCTTTCCTGCGAAGGGCCCGGGAAAGAGGCGACCGCCCGGAGCACGCAGCGTGGCGGTGGGCGTGGAGGCCACGCGTGTCTGCGGCAGAGCCTGAGGCAGCCTGAGCTTCCTGTGGCTCCAGAGTGACATGACAGAGAAGCTGAACGTCCCTGAAAAGGGCGTGGGTGTTAGCTGGTGGGCCCGAGGGGCCCTCACCCACCCCATGAGGACAGTCAGTGGGAAGTGGTTCTGACGGGGACGATGATGTCTCACGGGTGTCAGTGTGCACGGAGGCTCGGTGAGCCAGCCTCTAACGTCAGGACACGGCACTGTCACCCTGCACTGAGCAGCCTGCCAAGGTGGGGTGTTGGGGGGTCCTGAAATGATTGTGTTTAACGAAACAGGCTGTCCCTATTTACCTAGTAACTTTGTTTTCTAGAACGCTCGAAGTAGAGATAATGTTGGGTTAAAAGACAAAAACCATACAATTATGGGGGGGGGGTGGTATTCCTGAATGGATGGTCTAAAACTTATTTACCTCCTAGAATTTGCTCGGGCAAGAGCAGCCTCGTCAGCCTTCGCCTCCCCCCACTCCTTACCCTTCTAACCCCCCCTTTACCTCTGCCACGCCGCTGCCCTGACTCCCCCCAAATCCCACGTCTCCCCTTGGGCTACACCACCTCTTCCTCACTTCTGTTGCCTTCTTCCCCTCTTAAAACTCCATGTTTGGGGGGATGTCTCCCACCTCAGATCAAGCCTGCAGCCTTGTGGTCCGAGCTTGAAAGAGCCCCTCGGAGCGGTGCTGGGTGGGAGGAAACGCCAAGCAGCCCAGCCCCGGCCTCCACTGCCTCTCCCGGCCCAGCTCTGCCACCCACACAGGGTGCATGTGACCCACACGGCCCTCAGTTGACAGTGTTTTGTTCAGTGAAGGTTTTCGAAAATACTGTTCTATGGTCACGGGCCCGGCACGCATGCCAGCCAGCACGGCAGCTCCCCAGGGCGCGCTGATTGGCAGGGCACCGGCCATGCCACCTGGCCCGGGGCAACCCCTTTGTCACCTCCAGGGAAAGGAGTCTTCACAGCATTGAGTGTTTGCGTCGGAAATCACATTTCTGTTAGTTGTCGTCTTCCCTCATTTTAAAAAGTACTTCCTGAACTGTACCTGGATTTTTGGTTAACGTGCCTGTACCTGAGCTCGCTCAGGTGATGGGGACGAGAGAAAAGGATACAGGGAAGAGGGAGCGGGGAGACACCTTTTATAATTTCTTCGTCTGGGGCCCTCACGGCAGAAACCCAGATGACTCCCCAATCCTACCGTGGAGTTCTGGGATAAGGAAAATTCCCACTTTTTCCCAGAGAAGGAAAGAGCATCAAACCAGAGAAGGGAGCCCTGAGCTGGGGTCTCACCTGCCAACAACCCTCAGTCTAACTAGGACCGACCTCAACTCCCTTCTTTGTGAGTGGGGGGAGTCCCCACGGGGGCCTGCTGGGAGGGTCACTCCGGATGCAGCTGCGTTCAGTCTCGGGTTTGATACGCAGTGCAGGTTGGACCAATGAAGCTTTAATTGCAGAAACTTCCAGGGTATTTCTGAGTTCAAACAGAGAGTAAACAGTACCCAGTTGCCCCGATAAATAAGTCCAGACTTTTCAGTACACTCCCTATTTGCACATCCATTAGTGTGTGTATGGGGGTCTGCAGAGTTCATGCCAAAGGGGTCCACCCCACAAAGAGGTTATATACTCCTAGAAGATCACTGGCTCCTATGACCCTATGGCTACTTACTGCAATTTAGATCTTGCCTTTTTGCAACAAGAATTTGAGGCCACTTAAAATGAAGACATTATGCAGAACATCTGTCAGAAGGATCAGAAAGCATCTGTGGAGTGGGGGAGAAAGGACAGGGGTGGCGGCAGCGGAGAAGGCAGGGTGCAGTGGAGTGACAGAGATCCCAAGGACAACTGGAGGTAGTTTAGTTCCCAGCTTCCTCAAGGCACCTAAACAGGCCAGGTTATTCAGGCCCCCTTGTATGACAAAATGTAGCATCAGAACCTCCCAGCGTTGAACACCAAGAGAAGTAAATTGGATGTGAAGACCTTGTCACTGTGACACGTTACCCAACCCATCCTGGAGGCAGTTTTATTACATTGGACTAGCTGGGCAGTGACAGTCAGAGCGTCCCTCCCAAGGCCACGGTTCAGCAGGAGGAGCCTTGTGGGCTGGAAAGGACATTCTTTAGGCACAGCTCCCCCTCACTAGCACCACGGCCTGCTCAACCCTCTCTCCTTCCTTCTTTACAACCTCCCCCTGATGGTCTGAGGGTTTGATTGGAGCCATGTCCTGACTAAACAGTCTGTAGCCCCTGAACCGGGGAGTTAGGGGAAGTACAGCAGCCAGGTTGGGGACCTAACTAAGCCTCCTCAGCCTGCTGACCCAAGTGAGAACCGGACACCTCGTTCACAGGCAAGCCGAAACCACAGTTAAAGCCAGGGGCCAGAGCCTCTACGTGGTGGGCACGGGTCCTGTCTGCATTTGCAGTGCTGGCTCGACGCATGCACACACAATTCCTCAGGTGCTTCAGACACGCAGGTCCAGCACTTACCTCCTCCCGAGGTTCAGCCAGGCTGCTGCCACCTTCCTTCTTCACCGCCCGTCTCAGCTGCTCCCCAGTGCGCCAGGCCCTCCCAGCAGCACGCGGGAGCCCCGGAGCCCCGCAGCTGACGGCCCTCCAGAGCGGGGGAGGAGCTATTCGGCTACAAGGTGTCATTGGCCCAGAGAATGGGGACGCTCCTCCTTTCTGACCTCCCATCTGAATTCCATGATAATCAACCTCAAGCTTTGATCCGAATTAAGCAAATTGAAAAAAAAAGTGTCTTCCCAGAAGAGGCGGCTGTTACTTTAGTTTGACGAAGTACCTGTCAACCAAGCTGAATGAGAGTCCCCAGTCCTTATAAAAAGAGTGACCCTGTCGTGTGATGTAAAGTACGGCATAGGGAATATCGTCGGTAATATTGCAATAACCGTGTGTGGTGTGGGAGAGGTGCTAGACTTAGAGGGGTGCTCAGCTGTAAGTCACGTAAGTGTCTAATCACCATGTTGTACACCTGAAACTAATATAATACTGTATGGCAGCTGTAATTGAAAAATAAAAAATTATTTTTAAAAAAGCAACACTATAATCCTAATTTGGTTCAATTCACATATATATGCATAGAAAAAAGACTGAGCAGTCTTACACACCATGGTGTGATTATAAAAGATTTTTATAATCTCTTTATTTTCCACCTTTTCAATGGCTTACTTTTGCAATAAAAAAAGTCACTCAAAATCAGTAAAAATAATAAGCACCATTTGGAAATCTGTATTACAGCAATATAGATCGATTGCAAAAGTAAATAGCAACCCCTTCTCAAAAAAACCCAAAAAACCGCACAGCATGAATCATCTTTCCAAACAGATACTAGGAAAGAAGTTTCCAGAGCCTGCCAGGCACTCTTTGCAGAGCCGCTGCAGCCACACCATGGTGACACCCTGTACTGGAAGGCTCGGTCCCATCTGTGCCTCCACAGCCCACTAAGGACAGAAAGGGCAGTGTCACCCTCGGTTTGAGAGAGCTTTCCAGCCCACCTTTAGCTCCTGCTCCATTATGTTACTTGTGGTTGGGGGTGGTAGGAGGGGTATGGCCCAGTCTCCCAAGGAAAGAAATGAGGAAATCACGTACAGTATTGGGTCAGAATCTCAGCAGTCAGGTCTCCCCAAACAGCGTGTCCCCAGAGCGTCCCGCAGGGGGCAGCAGGGCACCGTGAGAGGCTGGTTCCATTGCCGCCCTCCTGCGTCACATGAAACACCATAATGTCCACATCAGGTGGAAGCCAGGAGCCAACCATCCTCCGGTGTCGGTGACTCAAGAAAGCTGTGTCCTTACAGAGCTGTCCAAAACGAGACTTTGAACAAGTTAATGATTTATCGCCAGGAAATCCACCATTAAATAGAAGAGAAACCCAATTTCTTCCAAAACCCTATTTTCCTCATTTTAGAAAGTCTCAAAGCCACCATTTACCTATTTTATTTATTTACATTTGGCTTTATTCCAAAAAGAATGTAAGGCAGCCTCCCCAAGCCCCAGGTCTCTGCTTCATCCTAATTACACAGCACAAAGGAACCCCAGAACCTGTTCACATTTGCCCCAGGTAAGGGCCCTACTTACTGACAGGCATATTTGCCTTAGTGTGTGCAGGAATCATGCAAAGGGAACAGGCTGAGGACAGATAAACTGGAATGAAAGCCTGGTAACCTTGGAGCGGTGCCACGAGCCAAGAGCCATTAGTGAAAGAGATGGTACAGCCAAGAGCCGGCAGCAGGGAGCCAGCCGGCCACTGCTGGCGAGACCTGGGTCTTAAGACCAGCTTGCCCTGACACCTGGGCAACCCGGTTCCTCCCCTATAAATAGGAGCTAAGATCCGACACCTAGGCGGACTTCAGGGCCCTACAGGAAAAAATGAAAAGTCAAAATGGGTTTTGTGCTTTGGGCCTGGTTGGGACAGAGGAGCTTGGCTGGGAAAGGCCCTGGAAGGGACCTGTCCCTGATAATGTGCAGAAGTGATTTAGTGTGGAAATCACATCTTGAACCTTTTCCGTCTGCACAATTGATCTCCAGCCTTAGCACCTAGGAAGCGGGAGGGTGGTCTTCAGTTTCTAACCTAAACTCTTCCAGTCAACAGGGAGGGTCCGAAGGCACCTGCTCAGCACTCCCTAGAACCACCCTGTCTGCCCCGCAGCTCCCCATGGAGCCCTGTTTGGAGAGCCCTGCTCTGGAGCACTGGCCTGGCCTGTCAGGTCCCTTTAGGAAGTGCACAGCCACTTCAGTCCCCACTGGGGCACCGTTCAAGACCACATCAGAAGGAACACACATGTCATAGACAGTGTCAGGGGAAGACAAAATAGTTTGGTTTTAATCTTTACTTTCTATCCCAATCTCTTTCCTCCTCATTACAAAAGTACTAAACAAACATGGAGAGGAGAGGAAAGCCGGCATTTGCACTCTGTGCCTCAAACAAGCATCTCCCTAATCCCATCACCCACCGCCCCATGCAAGGTATACAGACGTCAGGCAGACAATGACCAGGAATCAGAACTAGACCACAAATGCACGGTCTTTTTATTTCGTATAAAAATGGCCAACACTAAAGAGCCAGACCATGCACACTCCGACACGCCCAGGAGCCTTCTCCTCTGGCCAGCCGGGAGGCCCAGCCGTCCTGGAAGGGAGAGGCAGCCCAGCGTCTCAGCAGGTCACTGACAGCACACGCTGGGTGCAGGGTGGAAAGCGAAGAGAGCTAAGGTCCTCGGGCCTTGCCCAGGCTCAGAGGGGTGGCCGCAGAGCACGGCTCTGGCACAGCGGCCAGGTGGCATGGCTGGGTGCCCTCCCGTGCAGGCAGCGGGCTCCTTGCCCAGGTTCGCCGGAAGGCGCCTGTGCTTGTCTATCTAGGGAGCGGTGATTGAGTCAAGCAGCTGTCCAAAGCGTCAGTCTCTGACTTGATCATTCGCCCCCTCCAGCCCTCTGGGCAGAGGGAGCCGTCAGTCCACTGTGCCATTGTAGGATTTGTTGAACTTGTTGAAGGTGAAATCCACGGTATGTGTGGAGATGGGCTTTCTGTACAGAGGGTTTGAAGCCTACAGAACAAGCAAGGCAGGAGGACACGTGTTAGTGCATTCATTCGCGCACCACTCCAGGGCAGAGGCCCTTCCTTGGTCGGTCTCCCAGGAAGGCTGCGCACATAGATGGAGGTGACAGCCTTGTGCTCCGGGACCGGCTGCCTCTACCCCACCGTGCCCTGGGCAAGTCCCTGCCCTCCTCTGAGCTTTCACTCTCCATCTCCGAAATGAGGGCTGGGAGGTGGTCTCTCACGTTCCTCCCAACTTGAACAGTCACTAACCGGGGACTCTGGGGGCCAACTGTGCTCAGTCTTTTGGGAGCATGCAGTTTGCACGGGGAGATGAGCCTGACACACCTGGACACCATAACAGACTACAAGAACTAAGACTGCCCAGGTCTTCCCCCCGGGGCAGAGCCCAGCGCCTCTGCGCATGACTCTGCCGTCCCGGGTCTGGTGCCGGGCTCTGTGCAGGGCCCGCTGTGCTCCTGGGCCGTGCACGTCTTGCCGTCCAAAGGAGGGCACATACCTCGTTTCAGGTTTGGTTTTGTTTTAAATGCTGAAGATGTTAGCGCGCCTTTATCACTCACTTGAACTCAACCAGCCCCCTAAACTTGACATGATTTCCCTGCATCCAGCTTCTCCCTGCCTTACCATTTCGTAGCGGGCCCTGGATCGCTCACTCTGGAACTTCGCAAACTCTCTCCGGTCGTGGATGGTGACGAGCAACTTCCAGATGGCCAGGAGCGCAATCCCAATCAGGAGGATGCTGCCGACCACAGCCAGGAGGATGGTCATAGCATTGGGAGCCGTTCCACACTCTGGAGGGGACCAGGAGGCATGATGAGCAAAGCCACCAGCATCAGCGCACCCCTCCCACCCCCAAATCCGGCATATCTGAAGTGAAAGGTACGCCTCTCTTCCAAAGGCCTTCCCTCTATTCTCTCTCAGACCCTCACCCTGTGCTTGGGAGTCTTAAGTGGGCAGGCAGGTTTCTTCGATGCACATAAAGTGAAAGGTTCAGGGCGGGATGGTGACTGTTCTAAGGTCACACAGCAAGTTCACAGGAGAACCGTGAAGGCCGCTCCACTCCCTCCCACATGCTGTGTCCACGGCTGCATGTCCCCAGCCTAAAGCACCTCCGGCCCAGCCTGGCCCAGTCTCCAGGGCAGGATGCTGAAACATGCCTCCACTTCCATGTAAATGGTTTCAGGAGCAGACTGGTCAAGCAGGAGGTTTCATGAAGCCACTTCCACAAGGGCCGGGCTGGGGGCCAGCTAACATTTGTAAGCCCTTAGTGTGGAGCCTTTTGGAGCAAATGTGCTTATTTTCAAAGAACCGCAAAGACAGCTCTTGGACACAAAGCTTCATTCTTGCAGGCATGCATCCTGGGCTGGTACCACATTTCCCCTGCCTCTGCCCAGGGAAGGCACATGATGTGGTCTGGCCCAATTTGGAAAAACAGTTTGCAATGATGTGAGCTGAAGAAAGCACATCTTTTTCTGCTCCCCAGTGCTTCTCCAGAAAAAAAAATAAAGGGTCACACTCAAAACCCTAATTACTCTAATGCAAAAGGCCCTTGGTTCCTCACAGAAGGCACAAGGCAGACTTGTCTGTGCTCAGATTCAAGCTGGACCCCCTCATTGGCCTAGGGAACCCAGCACGGCAGCACGCCGGATTGCTTAACCCAGTGCTCCATGTGCCAAGCTTGGACTCCACACTGGGACGTGCAGTGGCCTGGCCAGGGCTGTGTGTGTACCCAGAAGCTTCCTCACGCAAGTGCCGGCCCTTCCAGCCCTGACTGTCCAGACCAGCCCTGCACGCTCCCTGGGAGCCCAGCTGCCCCCCACCATTAGCCTTTAGCCCTGCGGTTTACGTGTGTTCTGTGCTTCCCTTTCACCCCTGTGCCTTCTCTCCTTTGAGAAGAGACATTCCCCAGGGCAGGGCCCTGTCTTCCTCTACGCCCATGCCCCCTAGAGCTATGCCCCAGCAATGGGCCCGGAGATGTGCAACCATTTTTCTTCTAAACTCTCAGAGCCAGGTTGGGGCAGCCTTAGAGTCTGATATTTATAAGCAATTGTAATCCTCCACTCTGGAGTTTGGGTGACGAGGAGAGAATGCGGGGCGTGGTGTCAGGAACAAGCCAGCTGTCACCCACCTGGCTCCCTGAGCACCGTCAGGTTGGACTTGCCACTCAGAAGCTCTGTGTAGGTGAACAACATGACACAATCCTTGGCAGTTTTGTAGAAGCAAAGCACAGCCTCCTGGTCATCTTTCACTGGAAGAAAACCAAGCAGAAATGGCCTGAGTTTGTCTCTGAGCAACCCAGAGCTGCTGACAGATGGAGCAAGGAGTCCACTTCGCAGAAGAAAGGGGTGCAGAGGCCTAAAGAGGGAGTCTGGGCCTTTCCAAACGAATTCAGGTTTGTCACGCGGGCCCAGGCACCGCGTTCGAGTTTGCTTTGGGGACTTGAGTTCCCTTAGATGAAGGGACCCCTGTGTAAAGGAAGAGAGGATCTTCAAACCTCTGAAGTGTTCACTGGGGATGATGTGAAATAAAAAAAGGAATTAATGCTTGGGGACAGGAGTGGTAAATGGGATTAAAGGGATAAAGAAAAGAAAACCATCCTGATGCCCTTGGAGGCCCAGCACACTTGGCTGGGGGCTAGCTGCAGCAGCCAAGCATCAGCAGCTCTTTGCTGGGGTGTAAAACCAAAAAGACCCACAAGGCGAGGAGGACATTTGGAGAAAAGACTGGTACCCACAGTGGTGCCTGCACCCGGAGATAAAGCGAGCGGGTGCCGGAGGATAAAGCGAGCCCGTGCCGGAGGCCAGGGCTGAGCCTGGGCACTGGCTGGCCTCTCACCTCTGTAGCAAGAAGCCCCCTTCCCCAAGCTGCGCCAGCTCCTCCCTGTCCCCCAGCTGCTACCAGATGCAGGTGTCCTGATCCTTCCTGGGGAAACCCTTAGGCTGGTTTCTAGGAGGGAAAGGAAGTAGGGAGGAGCGTGAAGCGAAAGGTAGGTGCTAGGAAATGGCCAAGGATCCCGAATGACAATGCAGGCGAATGTTATGCCGGGAAATGCCTTTCAGCTCTGGCCTTTGAAACCCTGTTCTCAAAGGAGTTTTAACTGAAACCAGGCGGATCAGTGTGGTTTTCAAACACGAAGGCCTGGACCTGTCCTCTCCTCCTCCCATCATAAACCTGGTCTGGGTGAGTGTGGGGGGGGGGAGGGGAGAGGGGGAGAGAGGGAGGGAGAGAGAGAGAGAGAGAGAGAGAGAGAGAGAGAGAGAGAGAGAGAGAGAGAGAGTGTGTCAGGGAGAAGGAAGGAAAAGGGTAAACGGTGAATTCAAACAGAAACCTTCTGTGAAGCAGCCAATCCATCTCAGGGGACACTCAGTGGCAGCTGTATGTGACTGACTGCAGTTGCTCCCAGTGGGCCACGGGAAGGCACTGCCCTGTCTTTTCTGACTGCGTGTGCCTAGTTAGGGGACAAATGTCCCAGGTTTGAGGTAGAACTTGCTGTTCTGCCTTAAGGAGCAAGATAGAAGCAGGGGCAGGAAAGGGGGCATGGAAGATGGGACTTGGTAAGCTCCCAGTGGGCTCCCCCAGGTCTAGCATAGCCCTGGCACACAGTAGGTGCTTTAGTGAATATGCATGGGTTACATACATAGCTTGACATACTCAAAAGTGGCCAGAGCAGTCAGTCAAGGTCAAGGAGGCGGGAACAAAGAAGTCTACAAAGAAGGTAAGTTGGGGCAAGACAGACAGATGGCTGGGTTACAGTCTGTAGCCTTCAAGGTGGAGGGCAAGGCTGCCAGCCTCAGATGCAGAGCCCCTCCCAAGGCACACAGTGTTCTGTCCCCTATTATTTAGCCATTTTAAAGTGTATAATTCAGTAGTTTTCGTGTATTCACAATGTTGTATAACCATCCCCACTATCTAATTCCAGAACATTTCTATCACTCCAAGAAGAAAGTCCATACATGTGGGTCTCAATTCCCTTCCCCGCCCCTGGCAACCACGGCTCTATTCTCTGTCTCTATGCTCTTGTCCATTGTGGACATTCCCCGTAAGTGGAATCATGTAACATATGTCTTTTTCTGTCTTGCTTCTTTCATTGAGCATAATATTTTCAAGGTTCATCCATGTTGTGTCCATTCCTTTTCATGGTTGAATAATATTCCATCGTATGGATAGACCATTTTTTTCATTCATTAGTTTATGTACATTTGGGTTGTTCCCCATTTTTTACTGTTATGACTAATGCTGCTATGAACATTCATGTGCAAGTTTTTGTGCTGCTGACCTGTGTTTTCCATTCTCCTATGCATACACCTGGAATTAGAATTGCTGGATGGTATGGTGACTCTATGTTTAATTTTGGGGCAACTGCTAAACTCTGCTCCGAAGTGTCTATGCCATTTGACATTCCCAACAGCAGTACATGAGGGTTCCAGCACAGAGTCACTTTGACTTGATATAAATAGAGTGTTCCAGAATAGTTCCAAAACCAGTTACACGTTTATAGGGCTAAGATAAGTGATTGCATCTCTTACCCTTACAAACTCCTCAGCCTGGACAGCAATGGCTGTACTGGAAAGATATGGATGCAGCCCAGACATGGTGAAAATCAACTATCTTGTGTCTCTGTCTGAGCCTCCATGTGGGCTCACAATCAGAAATGGACTTGCAGTCATTTGTCCGGGGGTAAAAGTAGAAGGACGGAGAGGATGGTATCAAACTGGAGTGGTTAGAGTAAGAAGAGCTCTAAAATGTAAGCTGTGGGACAACACAGCAGAACAAGGAGTGGGTGAGATCTGCAGAAATGGGTGACCTGCTGCCTAAAGAAGAGCCAGGATGATACTCAATCCCAGGTTCAACTGCACCAAATGAGAGCTCGGCCCCCTCTGATGCCTGCAATCTCACGAGAGCCATGCTGGGCTCAGACAAAACAGTACAGAGACTGGCTAGTTGTTCACCAAACATGGCTCCCCTCTTTCCTGGCCACATGGCTTAACTTGTCATTAAACGTGGCTAAATGACTAAGTTCTGGCCAACAACATGTGGATGGAAGTTATATGCACCACTGCCAGGCCAGGCGCAAATAAACCTCCCACGTGCACCTTTGTTCTGTCTTTCCCCATTTGCTGACTACATGGAGAGGATTCTGAGGACCTTGAGGAGGGAGGAACCTCAATAATAGGGTGCCTGGATCCCCGAATGACAACATGGAAGTGCTTGTCAACAAGGAGAATCTTTACTGGGCTTTTAGTGAGTGATAAACTGACCTATATTTTGTTAAGTCATTGAGATTGGGGGTATGTTTGTTGTAGTAGCTAACACTACTTATTCTAACTAATACACTCACTTCTCAGGAGAAAATTGGGTTCCAGGGATGGGACAGAAAGTAGGAGGGGACTGAGTTCCAGTGATAACACAGAAACTTATGAACAAGGAGGTCTTATACCTTGGAGAGAGTTTGGAACCTATGCCTTAGCACAGGTACCCCAAGTTCTGCTGGGGAGCCAGTGTCATACCAAGGACACTGAGGCTGTGCTTCCTAAGTCAAGGCTAAAACTACCCTCCTTTCCACCAAGCAGCCTTAAAGATCATCCCATGGGGGAGGAAGCCTCTATGTGTCTGCTAAGATTCAAAAGGGGACAGTTGCCCAGGGCTGCTCCAGCACTCACCGATGCTGTCCACCCACGAGATCAGCTCATCCTTGCACAGGTGTTGGCAGGTATGGTTGTCAGCTGGACTCCCTGAGTGAAGCAGCAAGCACTCAACACAGTCTCTTTGGAAAAGAGGCAAGAAATGTGTTAGATGCTGTGTGGTAGCTGCACACATAATGAATGAGCTCCCCACAAAGCAGATCCCAGCCCTCCTGCAGGCCCCGAGGCTTTAACTTCTGCCTGTCGTCAGAGGTTTGGAATCATGGGATGTTTCTGCTCTGCCCTTCTTGGGGCTGTTATGCGAGGAAGCCCCAGGGGTCGAGAGGAACATATGTGAGTTTAGAGGCATGTCTGGTCTATACGTCAAGTTGCAGGTTGGAGACCTTTCAAATTCTGATACTTGGAACCAAATCCATCTATACTCTGGTGCATCAAACGCCTGACTGAGGAGTCTGCTCCAGGCCAGAAGTTTCTGAGTGATGAGAAACTGTGATCCCCACCTCCCAGAGGGGTCCTCACACCCATGGCTAGTGCTTGATGCCCCCATATTGTCCCAATTCCCAAGATACCCCCTGGTCATCACCAGGGCAGGGCTGCACATTAGACGTTCCTGGGGGGCTTTCAAGACAAAATACCACTGCCTGGGCCGACTGCCCCACCGAATTATATCTCTTGGGTGGAGCCTGGGCTCCTGGGAAGCAGCCTACCAGTGAGGGTGGAAAACCATGGTCCTGGGGACCCTCAGGCCCTGGCCCCTTCTCCTTCCCGGAGGAAGCCCACCTGGCAGACTCCCTAAGGCCCTGCTGCCCACTCGCCTGTTAGTCGGGCTACACTAGACTCCGGTAGAGGCTACAGGGTCACAGTCCCTCCCAGGGGACTCAGATTTCCACAGGGGCCTTTGGAGAAGTGGGTTAGGAGCCATAAAGAAACGCTTTGAGCGCCCCTCCTCCAACCTCGGGCTGACAGTTTAAATCAGATATGGTGTGAAATGCTTCATGAAAATGCTCAAATAACTTTGGTATTTTACCTTTCAGAGTCAAGACCCAATGCTAGAAATTCTCCATCCACCCTCAGGCATATCAGGGGGAATAAGACTCCTGAGGACACAGGGCCAGAGAAGCTAAGCTCGAGTCAGGGTCGGTGAAGCTCGTATGGAGGGCAGAAGGTCCCTCTGGGGGACTGTGGGGTGGGGGGCACAAATGGAACAGTGACAACTCAACCCCAGGGAGGAATGGGTTGGGCCACAACAACCAGCTGACAGTGACCTTTCAGGGACTTTGTAAAACAAGGAGGGTGAGAGCCCCCCCAAACAGGGGCTTCCTCAAGAAACTGGGTTAGGACTGAAGAGCCAAGCGTGCTGGGGGGCCACTGCCTCCCTGCAGTCGTGCCCCAGCACTGGAGGGCAGGGGGTGACCCCACAGAGCCTCAGCCACATGGGGGACAGCTGCCTTGCTTTCCCCACAGGCCTCTGGCGACCAAAGGGGCTGTGTATCTGAAAAGCTCCCTAGCAAAATATAGGGGGATATACAACCACAAGCATCACCTTTACTATCATCACTCCCTGATTCCTTGAGATTTAAAAGGCCTGTTACTACATTTCCAGTGCAGAGATCGGAGGGCGTTTCCCCAGGGCCCCGCATTTAACAGGTGAGGGCAATGAGGAGAAAGGAAAGTCATGGGCAGCTGGACCCAGCACCCAGGTGCCCCATCTCTCACACAACCCCCTCCCCGAATGCTGGCAGCTGGACCCAGCACCCGGGTGCCCCATCTCTCACACAACCCCCTCCCCGAATGCTGGCAGCTGGACCCAGCACCCAGGTGCCCCATCTCTCACAAAACCCCCTCCCCGAATGCTTACTTCACTTTCTGAACATCAGGGAGGAGTGGGCAAGTGAATAAGTAGATCATGAAGAGAAAGCAGATAAGATTTTCCTAAGAGGGTTCTAATATGCTATCCCCGAACTGGCCACAAATATCCCAGTCTCCTGGGAACGACCTCATGGAAACATTCTAGTCACAAACAGTTGGTGATGTGTGCATTGCCCCCCGGGGGCCAAGCTGCAGAGGGCAGGCAAGCGAGACCTGGCTGCCGTCCAGGAAGGGGTCATTCCCGCTGACCCAGCCACGCCCGCTCCAGCCTCCTGGGTTAACACACTGCAAAGAGGGGGGCTGCTTCCCCCCTGGCATTCCCTGTGCCCTCCACCTGCACCCCCCGTTGCCATTAAACCACATGCAACCACAGGGCCACTTCTAGGAAGCAGTCCCTAATGACCAACTTCGTGGTTCACATACTGGGCTGAAGGTCGTGATGTATTACAGTCACGCACTGAAACAGGTCTGGTCTTTTCAACCAACAAGTGGCTGAGAGAGACTCTGCACAGAGCCTGTTAATTGAAATCACGTGAGGCTGCGTGTGAACTCACCCCAGGTGAAGGGTCTCTGTGGTAAGTTCTAGAAAGCAGAGATCGGCTGCTCTGAAACCCCAGGAGGAGGAAACCACACCGGCTTTCAAACCCAGGTGACTCCCAGCAAAGCGGCAAGTAGAAAAAGAGCCAAAAAGAGCCGGCTCTAAGTCCCTATCAGAGGGACTCTGTGTTTCGTTTTGTTTGTTTGTTTTAAGTTGCAGCTGGGCCGTAAAAGAGACAGAGGGCCCAGAGACTAGTAAGACGGGATGGCGAGGTTCCCTTGCGACATCTCTCTGCTCCTGGGGTATTGCTCAATGATCATAAATTATCGAGTCTATGTCTTCTAGGAAATGAGCGCTTTAAATATTTAAAGCTGGGGCTGTTTTCCCAGGGGGCCTTTCAATTCACCTAGGCCAATCGTCCTTCGCCTTGCTGCTCTAGGAGAAATGGACTTTATCTACTTTTATTGATTCCATGTGCGTTGTGTAGCTTGGCCTCCACCCCCACCGCACCCCCACATTAACTGCATGCGCCTCGGGACTGGGAACGTATCCTCAGAAGGGTTCTGCTGGTGGGAACTGGGGGGAGGGCACCTCCCTCCAGCAGAAAATGTGAATCCTGGCTGTGATTCCTGCTCAGATGACCACAGCTATTTGGGCTCCAGACCCGGGATCCTAACCTCCTCTCCTGGGATGTTTCTCCAAATTTCTGTTGTTTCTCCACTCTCAGCAGCTCTAAAGTGGATCTGGTTTTCCTCTCCCTTACACTCCCTGGCTCCCCTCCAATGACACAAAAATAAAATCTGGCCCTGTCTATCTTGTCTCTCCATCTGCGGCCAGCTTTCAATTACCCACGCCTGGATTCTCCGTGGCAAAGGTCCCCCCAGGGGTCCTGCCACCCGGCAGCCCCGGCAGGCTCAGGGAGCAGGAGCCCATTTCATACCAGCCCGAGCCAGGCGTGTGGAGCGGAAACGTGCCAAGACAAAATCGCACAGTTGTGATCCCCAACCCAAGAGAAACGCCATCTGTATTACTGTTTGTTTCCGATTATCTGTGTCCCTGCTTCCCTCCCCGCGGGCACCTTAGCGCACACGACGATGACACAGCTGTTGCGCTAGCAAAATTCAAGGGGAACTGCCAATCTTGCTGTCCCGACGGCCTCGCTCCTCGGTGTCTTTCATTGCCTCTCACTGGCACTCTGGCAGCCGTGAAGGGCAGAGCCGCGGGGAGGTCAGCCCGGGGAACGTGACCCCGTGGCCGAGTCACCGACGGCGCGGTGCCCGGGTCTGACAATCTGTGCATTCAGCAGCCAGCGCTCCACTATCTGTACAAATGGAGCAGAAAATTCCGCAGCCCCGGCGGCTGCTTCCCGGCCTTCCTTATCTGGGTCAGGTGCCCTCCTGTCCAATTCGCCTCTGGTGGTGTTTTCTTTAGAGCAGCAAATCCCCTTGGGGGCCCCATGAAACCCTATTTGGGAGATGTCACTGTGGGGGGTGGGGGTGATCAAATGCACTTGAGGGAAAGAAGAACACCGAATCCCCTTCGGAAATACTCAATCGCACTCTGCAGGCTTTGAGAGGGTGTTATTTTTGGTAACAAAGCTAGCTGAATTTCATTTAACTCAGCAATCTGGTCATTTCTAAACTTGTTTAGCAACAGAAGAGCGGTCTTGGGGTTTTTTGCTCGTTTGTTTTCATTTTCTCACAAAATCCCCATGGAAGCATCCTCGCAAACATGCTATTGCAGTTAACAGCAGAAGAATCTGGGAGGGCGGCGATGGGGCGTGAGAGTGGGGCGTGAGAGGCCGGCCAGCGGCCGGCCCGAGGGCAGCCTGGCTGGAAGACAGGCTGGTCCGGAGTGAGAAGCTGGTGAGGGGGATGAGGAGGACTCCGGCACCCAAAGCCTGCGGGCGGGGCCCGTACCTCTTGGTGCTGCAAGCATCAGGGCAGGTTGGGCACTTCTCGCATGTCTCCCCAAAGGCTCCTGGCTCTGTGCACTGGCACTGCCCGCAGACGCAGTGCCCGCGGTCGCTGCAGATCTGGCCATCTTTGCCCCGGCACGTGCTGATATCTGTTGAGCAGTTACAGTTGTCCCCGATGTAACCCGCATGGCACTTGCATTCTCCACAGTGGCACTCTCCGTGGCCTAAAAGGACACATATAGTGTATCAGCGCCTGCCTGCACAGACACATGACCACCACCCAGCGCCCGCCACCCGTCAGGCACCGGGGATCCGACAGAAGGAGACACTGAGCCCTCAGAGTCCGTGTGGGAGACAGAGAGGGCCTAGTGCTGACAGTGAGTGACAGCAGGGGCCCTAGGCAGCGGGTGTGGCCTGGCCGGGGCTGGGGCTGGGGCAGTGCTCCAAGTTGGTCCAGAACTTGGGAACAGGATCCCAGAGAGATCCTCCCTGCCTCAGTTGTTGTGTGACAATGGCCCTCCAATACATCCTCATCCTAATCCCCAGGACGGGGGACCATTACCTCTTACGGTAAAAGAGACTTTGCAGAAGTGACTGAGTGAAGGATGCTGAGATGTCCCCTGGGTTACCCAGTGGGCCCTAAATACCATCACAAGGGCCCATAGAAGGGTGGGGCAGAGGGAGATGGGATAACAGATGTTAGCTGCTGCCTTTGAAGGGAGGAGGAGGCCACCAGGCCAAGGAATGCAAGGAATGCAGCTCCAGGAGATGGAAAGGGCCCTCCCCTAGGGCTGCTGGAAGGAATGCCAACACCTGGACTTTAGCCCAGTGCAAAGACTCTGACCTCCAGAACTGTAAGCAGAAATTTGTGTCACTTTAAGGCACCAAATTTGTAGAAACTTGCTAGAGCCGCAGTAAGAACTAACACAGTTGCCATCGCTTGGTCTTAGTGACATGCTGAATTCTCGCTCTGACTTAGACCTGTGGCCCCGGGTGTGGTGACTGAGGAGCAGGTGCTGAGGGCAGCCGTGGCAGCTACACGCAACAGTGCTCACGACGTCACAATGTCAGGCCTCACGGCATAAACTCCATTACTTCTTACAGCTATCGGTGCGGTAGGGATCATCATCATCCTCACTTCACAACTGAGGCGCAGAAAGATGGAGAGGCTCGTGGAAGGTCAGCCAGCCAGTGACCGTGGAGCCAGGATGCAAACCCAGGAGTCTGAGTCTAGAGTCTGTGGTCAGAACTGGTCTGAACTCCAGGATCCACGGCCTCTCAGGAGGAAAGACAGAGCATGCCCAAACCAAAACGAGGACCCGCTGAGGGTCACCCTGCTCCCCCTTGCAGGAGGAATCCCTTCTGCAGCCTGCAGGGAGGGGCTGGGTACACCCTCAAGTTCCTCAGGTGTCGGGGGCGGGAAAGTGCTCAGCTCAGAGGACTCAGTGTGTGTGAGCGTGTGAGGGTGTGTGTGTGTGAGAGCGTGTGAGTGTGTGTGT
>PVJL010007718.1:0-74563 GCA_004026885.1 Lyroderma lyra | reverse complement strand
ATGAAGAAATAAAAGGACATACATTAATAGCTTAGAAAACAATGGTAATATTTAATTAACCTTTTGAAATGGCTGATCTGCAAATCTGCACGTGTCAGCTCATCTTCAGAACAGAGGGACTGTGTGCTGTTGCCAAAACCAACATGCTGGGTCCGTGCATTTCTTCCGTGGGGATTTCACAGGGGGAAAAAGTAAGACCTGCTCCCCCGCCACCCCCCAAATCAGTTGTTGGACTTTAAAAATTCATGTGATCCAGCTGCCCTCGTCAGGGCTGGTCATAGCCTGTTGTGCTGCACATCTGAGGACCCCGAGAAATATTTTTTTTGTTCAACATTTATTGACTTACCACAATATGTAAGGAATAATACATGTAAGTACAAATAAGGCAAGGTAGCTCAAGGTACTTAATAATTTAGTAGAGGGGACAGACACTTTGTTGCAGAAGGTTTTACCCATTATCTTATCAGAAAGACTAAGTGGCACTCAGAGCCACTGGCAAGTTCAGGCTGTTTATTTCATGCCAGCGGGCCCAGAGGAGTTGCCTCCAAAGTCTGAGCCCTGAACAAAGGCAGGGTGGGAAAAATTATAGCATAGCATTTCCATAATAACATCAGTTTCCCACGTGCGAGCTAAGGTTGGTGAAAACAGGGATTCAGAGAGAAGAAGAACCAGGAAGTAACTTGGGGTGGGGTCGGGTCCCGGACTAGGCTATTGGCCATGTTGGGAAGCAATATTTCTCTACAACATAAACAGAAAATTAAAATATCATTTAGCTACTCAACAAATATTTGTCTAGTAGCTCCTAGGGGCCAATAATGTACAATGTGGCAAATAGGGTGATGGGGATATCCATAGGGCAATGTAGGAGCATTGTTGGGGGGGGTGGGGAGGTACAGCACCTTAATCAAATTCATCCAGTGGTGGGGTTAGTCCTTGACATGACACCCTGGTAAGGTTGGGGACATACTGGAGCATTTCTGAAACAGAGGTTCAGGATGTAGAGGGTGCATAAGGTCATGAGCTAACAAAGAAGATTGAAGTATTTGAGGATATTTTACTTGGAAAAAAGAAGGTTCAATGAGACCTAGTTGCTTTTTACTAATTATCCCATCCCAGTGGTAAGGCTGAGCAAGGAGTAGCCTCAAGGGGTCAGGCTCACAGGAACAAAAGGTGAGGGGTAGTGGTAAAAGGTGGCACTCAGAATGGGTGTGATGTGTGGTCCTGGTGGCTGGAGCTAAAGTTAAGGACCCAAAGGGCTGGTCTAAAAGGAAAGGGCCAAGGCAAAAACAGAAAACAAGTCTAAACAAGGCAAGAAACTTTAGAGCTAGGAGAGGAATGGGAATCAAAGTACCAAGTCTAATAGGGACCCAACCCAGAGGAGAAAAGAGGAAGGATTTGTGAGTTGAAAGGAGCAAATTGACTAAGCCTGCATGATCTGGAAACAAATTGCCTGCATTTGAATTTTGGCTCTGCCACTTGCTAGGTTAATGATCTTGGGCAAATTACTCAATTCCTCTGTACCTCAGTTTTTCAACCTGTAAAATGGGGATAGCAATAGTGTCTACAAATTATTAATAAATTAATATTAATAAAACATTTCATATGTGGCAATATGTAGGTTTTAGTTATTACTATTATTAATATTTTACATGTTCATAAGATATGTTTGTGTTAGTGAGACAAGGTCTTTTAAATATTAGCTCCCTTTTCAACTTGGACAGGTACTAGACATTTTCTTTGAGGCTCCCCAAGGATATCATTTTGATTATATAACTTGAAGGAAAACTTTCATCCCCTTGCCACTTTTATCACCAGGCAGAGTGGCCTATGCCACAGTTGAGAGCTGCTCAAACACCTGGAGTGCAAAAACTGTGCCTATAAAGGACACAGCTTGGAAGACTGACTTCAAGGAGAGGCTAGGGGATGACATTTGACCACAAATCTCTTTCCTTCTCTCTTCAACAGTTCTACCAGTAGAGATTCATTTGTAAGGCCTAGCTTTTCATAGAACACAAATCTATTTTCACCAAGTCCTTCTGGAATCTGAAGATTACAAATGAAATTGTTGCAAAGGTCACAGTGACTGTGTGGGAGAGTCTGTAACTGGTTGATCTCAACCATAACTGCATACTGGAAACACCTGAAAAGGTTTTACTATATGAATGCCTGGGTCTCACCTCCAGAAACTTGACATTGACTGCTCTGATATGCATTCTGGCCATGGGTCTTTTTATAAAGCTCCCAAGGTTATTTTAATGTGCAGTCAGTGTTGAGAACCACTGAACTAAAGATAATGGCAAAGCAAGAGCAGATGATGTGAACCAAGTTAACAACCTAAGAGATGCAATAATCTCTATTTCTTTTAAGTTACCAACTTTTATGATATGGCACACATGACCCTGTCCCAGAGTGCTGACTCAGCCAGCTTGGATACCTGGCCAGGCAGACACAATCAAATTACAGACACACGTGCACATCTGACCATAGAGTGGATAGAAAGTACTGCAGCACAAAGCAGGAATGTTATAGGCACTTCCATGGAGACAGAGGTTTGTAGGATTAGCTATTTAAGTGGGAAAATAATGAATCTGTATTATTAATTTGCAATAGGATTTGTTTTGCTGAATTCATTTATTTTGTGTGATTTACCGTAAGAATTTTGAATGTGTTTAAAAAAGACTTAACTAGAACCAGAGCCTATTTTGATTTATATTAGGCATACAATTCATTTAGATATTCAAAATGAAGTTTGATTATCCAGTATGGCATAATATGGTTATAATGTGTTTGCTACAATCTACACAAATGCTGATGTAATATATGTATGCAACCATCAACTATCAATCTTATAATTATGAGCAAATGGACAACTGCAGAAATTTGGCATTCAATGCACAAAATAATAAATCATACCAACTTTCTAAGCCAAGAAAAAACAATATATGACTTGCCAAGATTCACAAAATTGACACTCCTGTTTCTATAAAACTATGTTAAAGATTTGGCCTGAAATAATCAGAATCTCAGATGGCAGAAGAACCATCTAAAATTTTCCACTGACAGCACTGTAAAAAGTGTTTGCAATATGGTTGAGGATGCCATTCCAGTTTACCACACATTTCCCAGTGAAGGAGTAAGATGAACAAAGTAAAATCCCCTACACCATCTCAGCAAGAGCTCAGGTTGTCAAGATCTAGAATTGTTTAAAGAAAGACCACTTCTATGTTAGAATTATCCTTGAAATTGGTTGTTGTGCACAGGTATTATTAATATAATATGGGGAGCTGAGCGAGTGCTTAATCTTGAAATGCTGGAACAGTGGCTACCTCTGAGTATTGATAGCTGGGGATGTGCAGCTGTGTAGGACAAGGACCTGAGTTCTGTTTCTGAATCCTCCCACTTGTGTCTCCATATGTGAATTTGGAAGTCAGCCTTATTCCATCCAGCAACCTTTACGGTGTGCCTACTATGTGCAAGGTGTCAGAGGTTCAAAGGTGAATGTGATATGGCTGCTGCCCTTGAGTGGCTCATATTCCCACAGTAAGTATAGGAATATAGATCAGTGTAACAGAATAGATGGTCTAGAATTTGACACCCCCATGTATTGTTCTCCACTCCAAAGTTTTTACTTTTGGATAATGTCATATAAATGGATGATGCCTTTAAGATTTATCCGTAATTCCCTTAAGACTCATCCAAGTTGGTAACTGTATCAACAATTAATTCCTGTTTATTGCTGAATAAAATTCCACTTTATAGATGTTACTATAATTTGTTTTTTCACACACTGAGGGACATTTGAATTGTTTTTACCTGTAACTATTTCAAATAAAGCTGCTCTAAGCATAGATATACATTTTTTGTATGGACATAAGTTTAAATTTCTGTGGGAAAAATGCCCAAGAGTGCTATTGATGGGCCATATGCTGGTACATATTTAACTTTCTATTTTAAAAAAAAATCCTGCCAAACTATTTTAGAGTGGCTGTGCCATTTTTAATTCTCTCCAACAATAAGGAAGAGTTCCAGGAGCTCAGCATGCTCACTAATACTTTGTCAGGAATTTTTATTTTAGACATCCTGATAGGTGTGTAGTGATATCTCACTGTGGTTTTAATTTGCATTTCCCTGATTGCTAGAGCATCTTTCAATGTGCATATTTCTCATCTATATATTCTCTTTAGTGAAATGTTGATTCAGTCTTTCACACACTTTCTAATTGGATTTCTTGTTTTCTTATTGTTGAGCTTTTTCATACATTCTCAATGTAATTATTGTATTAAATATGTGATTTGGAAAATATTTTCCCCTGTATTTAGATTGTCTTTTCATTTCCTTACAGTGCCTTTTGCACAGCAACAGTTTTCATTTTTGATGAAGTCCAATTTATCAATTTTTCCTTCATGTGTCATTCTATTGGTGTCACTAAGAACTTATGTTCTAACTTTGGGTTACCCAAATTTTCTTCTGTTTTCTTCTAAATGTTTCTTAGTATTATGTTTTACATTTAGGTTGATGATCTATTTAATTTTTTAATGAAGTTTGAAGTTAAGAAAAGCAATATTTTTAGATTGAATTTTTTTTGCTTTCTTTACTTATAGAAGTCAAGTTTTTCAATAGTATTTGTTGAAAAGATTATCTTTCCTCTGTCAAAAATCAACTGAACATATTTGTCAGGGTAATTTTCTACACTGTCTGCAGGTCTGTTATTCTATGTGTCTATCCCTTTGCCAGTGCCACATCATCTTTATTATAGCTATATACTAAAATTGGATAATGTGAGTCCTCCAACATTATTCTTTCAATATCGTTTTGGCTCTTCTAGTTCTTCTTCATATAAATTCTGGAATCAGCTTGTCATATCTACAAAAAAAATCCTGCTGGGATTTTTATTGGGATTGCATTGAATCTGTAAAATAATTTTGTGGGAATTGACATTGTTAGTATGCTGTCTTTCAATCTGTGAACACAGTTTCTCTCCATTTGTGTATTTATGTTGTCTCTTATTTTTTCTATCAGTGTTTTGTAACTGTCAGCATACCCAACCTGTACATGTTTTATTAGATTTATACCTAAGTATTTCAGTTTTTAAGCTATGGTAAATGGTATATTTTAAAAATTCTGATTTCCAAAAGTTCATTGGTAGCATGTAGAAATATGGTGGATTTTTTTTGTGTGTTGACTTTGTATCCTGTGCCTTTGATGAACTCAATATTTTAAGGAGGACTTTTTGTTATGTTTTGTCTTGTTTTTTTGATTCCTCGGGATCTTCTACATAACCAATCATGCCATTTACAAATAGGGACAATTTGAATTCTCATCCCATCTTTAGTTTTCTTCTTTCTTTATTGCACTAAAGCTTTCAGTATGATGTTGAATAGCAGTGGTGAAAGAGGACAGTATTGCCTTATTCATAATCTTAAGGAGAAAGCATGCAATCTTTCATTCTTGTATGATGTTAACTGTTAGGGGTTTCTCTAGATATTCTTTACCATTTGAGGAAGTTTTTATCATAAATATGTGTATATTGGAGTATGTCAAATTATTCTTCTGAACCTATTAAAAGGATCAGGTGAGGGTTTTTTTTAGACTGTTAGTATTGTGGATTATATCCATTGATATTGAATATTGAACCAACTTTGCAATTCCAGGATAAATCCCATTTGTTTGTGACATTAAATATTTTTATATGTCACTGATTTTAGTTTGCTAATATTTGGTTGAGAACTTTTGCATTAATGAAAAATTTCAGCCTCTTCTTTTCTTGTAATTATTTTGTCTGAATTTGGTATCATGGTAACAGATTCATAAAATAAATTGGGAGGTGTTCCTTCTTGTTTTAATTTAAAGGAAGAGATTATGTAAAATGAATCTAATTTAAGGGTAGAGATTATATAAGTGCTTGGTAGAATTCACCAATAAATCCATCTGAGCACCCTGATTTCTTTTCTTGGACGTTTTAAAATTATAGATGCAATATCTTTAATATCTCTAGGACTATTTAGAATATGTATTTCATATTTGATGAGTATTGGTAGATTGCAATTTTCAAGGAATTGGTCCATTTTATTTAAGTTATTGAATATATATATATATATATATATATATATATATATATATATATATTAGTTGTTAATGCAATTCCCTTATTCTCTACAGGTCTGTAAGAATATTCTTTAGTTTATTTTGGATATTGATAATATGTGTATTTTGTGTCTTCTTTTTATCTTTGTAAGTCTTACTGGGGATTATCAATTTTATTGAACTTTTTAGTAAACATTTGGTTTCATTGATTTTCTCTATTGTTATTCTTTGTTTTTTATTTATTTTGATTTAATTTTTTTCTTTCACTTTTTAAATTTATTGGGATGACATTGGTTAGTAAAAACTACATAGGCTCCAGGTGTACAATTCTGTAATACATTAGCTATGTGTTGTGTTATGTGTTCATCACTCAGAGTCGCTTCTCTTTCCATCACCATATATTTGAGTTCCTGTCCCTTCTCCCCTACACCTACCCCACTTAATCCTCGGGTAGCTACTAAATTATTGACTGTGTCCATTAGTTTTGTTTTTTTGTTGCTTTCAATTTTATATTCCACATATGAGTGGAATTGTGTAGTTCTTATTTTTTTTCTGTCTGGCTTATTGATTTTTAAGTTTATTGATTTTGCCTCTTAGTTTTACTATTTTCTTTGTTTTGCTTGATTGTTTCTGTATCTTGAATTGTGTCTTCATCTGCTACTCTTCTTCTCCTCTCTCCCTCCACTTCAGCCACACTGACTTCTGCTGTTTCTCAAATAAGCTGTCCATGTCCCTTAGCAAGTCTTTTTACTCAGCCTAGAATCCTCTTTCTTCAGATGTCCACTTGATTTCCTTGAGCCCTCCTTCAAGTTGTTACTCAAATGTCACCTTCTCAAGGAGCCTTTCCCTGACTATCGTGTTTAAAATTATTATCCTACCCTCTCCCAAACTCCTTATTTTTTTTCTCTGCTTTATTCTTCCCAGTAGTAGTTTTCAACAACTAACATACTATGTAATGATTTATTTACTACATTTATTGTTTGCCTAAAACCTCACTGGAAAATAAACCCCCTTGAGGGCAAGGATCTTTATTTTGATCATCACTCTATTCCCAGTGTCTATCACAATGTATGACATTTAGTAGATGCTTGAAAATTATCCATTGAATCATTGACTGAATTAATTCCTTTTATTACTCTTTGATGTCTCAGCAAAAATAATAATTGTCACTAATAGAAGGAATTATTTATTGAAGGTCTGCTACTCAGGTGCTATATGTGCTTTATCTGATTTAATTTTCCAACCATTCCTGTAAGATAGGTTGTATTACCTATATTTTACAAAGGAATCAGTCTGCTAATAGATAGGATATAAGATGGGAAGGAGAATAATAGCAGAAACATTTATTGAATGTGTACTTTCTAAGTGCTAGCTACTATCCTAAAAGCTTACTATGCTCAATCTTATTTAATTCTCTAAAAACTGTAAAATAGATATTATTATCATTATTATTGTCATTTGCAAATGAGAAAACCAAGTACAGAGAATTTGAATGACTTGCTGAAGGTCACACAACGGTTAAAACTGGCTCTAGAATTGAAACCCAGGCAATAGGCTTTAGGGTCTAGGTGCTTCTCTTCAATGGAGTAGTATGATCTCAAGATGTGGGATTCAGGGTTGATGACTCTCAGGTTTCTGGATTGAACAGTTCGGGAGATGTGGATGCTATTTACTGAGGTGGAAAAGACTAGGAGAGGAGCAAATTTGGAGAAAGAAATAAATGAGTTTAGTTTTGGCCTTACAAGATTCAAGCTGTATATGAGAAATCCAAGGAATAATGTAAAGAAAAGAGTTGATTATGCAACTCTGCATCTCAGGGAAGTGGTCTAGATTGGAGATATCAATTTGGAAGCTATGAGAATAGAGTTGGTATTTAAAACCATAGGAACAGATGTGATCATAGCCCTTGTGTGTCTGTGGTATGCACAGATATGTGTTGTAGCAAAAGAGAGAATACATCCAGAATGCATGAGGTCTGACAATAAAATTTATGAACTCATCCTAGAAAAAGTGCTACATACCACAGTGCTGAATATCACTATGGTCACCTTTAAAGTACTCCCCTTGGGAAGTTATGCACTGATATCAGTTCCTACTTCACTCTTAAAAGTAATTTTGGAACATTTTTTCTGGAATGGCCATCAGAGCTGTTGTCATATGACCCTTGATTTCCTGAATGTTGTCAAAATGTCTTTCTTTTGATATTTCTTTTATTTTTCAAAAAAGAAAATAAGTCACTAGGGGCCAGATCAGGTGAGTAGGGAAGGTGTTACAATACAGATATTTGTGTACTGGCTAAAAAGTCCCTCACAGACAGTGCTCTGTGAGCTGGTAAATTGTCATGATACACAAGCCATGAGCTGTTGGTGTAAAGTTCACATCGTTTTTGTCTAACTTTTTTCACACAGCCTTTTCAACACTCCCAAATAGTAAACTTGATGGGCTGTTTGTCCAGTTGGTACAAATTCACAATAAACGATCCCTCTGATATCAAAAAAGTTAGCAAGATTGTTTGGAGTCTTAATTTGGACTGATGCAACTTTTTTGGTTGTGGAGAATTGGCTGACTTCCATTCTGCACTTTGCTCTAAGGGTCATATTGGTACACCCATGTTTTATCACCAGTAATAATATGGCCCAAAACATTATCTTTCATCTCCAAAAGGTCTTGGCAAACTTTGACTTTTTTTTTCTTGCTTTTGTTTATTGTTGAGTTTCTTCAGGACTATTTTTACACACATCTTTCTCATGACAAAATTTTCAGTTAATATTTTTCTAACTGTTTCTCTACTGATGTTTACTTGTTCTGCTATCCTCACAATCCATCGACAATTTTGACACACAATTTGATGAATTTTTGCAACATTTTCATCAGTTTTACTCACTTCTGGCTGCTCTGACCTCTCTTCATTAATGACTCTTTCTCTCCCTTCAGAAAAACCTTTAATTCATTTGTGCACTGCTGTTTTCTTCATAACATTTATCCACATAAACATGGAGTAACATGTCCCTGATTTCACTTCCACTCTTGCCAAGTTTAACAAGAAATTTAATGTTTGTTTGTTGCTCTAATTCAAGCTCCAACATTATTGCAATGGCACACAGAAACAAGTAACAACAATTAATGAACAACATTCAGCAAGACACCACCACATGTGCACATGAACACAGCTCCAAGACACAGATATACCAAGGTTATAAAACTTTACCAACTTGTTTGTACAGTGTTGACAATGTAAGTGGAAGGTGGTAAGTTTGTGAACTTAATTGTCAGACCTGGTATGAATAAGGCTGCCCTTTGAGACAAGCACAGGTCCAGCCTGCAGGTCATGATCTTTCCACAAGCTGAGTTGGATATGCATCTTTTTTCTGTCAACATTGAAGGGCACCTGCCCTTTTTTGAGCCATCTGTCAGGACTTATATTTTGAATTATCAGCATTACAGTACCTCTAAAAAATCCAGAGGAAACTGTTGATATTCAAGGGTTCCAGTTTTAGAGAATTCCCCCAAATTTTCAAAGGTTTATCCCTGTATTATATTGGAGCTCAATGAAGCTACAGATCTGGTTTCTATCACTTTGTTCCCCAGTGGAATTGCCTTTTCAGACCTATTATACATTTGGAGTTTACTGAGGGTCCACATAATAGGCACCATATGTGGACTCTCATTAAATTTCTTGGGTAAAATTCCTGTTAAGTATGTCATCTATTACTTTGTGCAAGTTCCTTTAAGCAATGATATAGGCAACAAATTTTTCTCAGGTTTCTGAAATAAGAAACAGGTAGTCTTTCTTTATAGACTGGTCTACTTTGTTTTGTGAGTTGCTGAAGATACTCTAGGCCATTATGTTCATCTTTACCTTGTGTTCCAGAAAACTAAGAGTCAAACTGCTGCTCATTTTAAGCCATTTCTCTTCATCTGGATTAGGAATCACACACAGTGTGCCAAATACTACCTATAGATGAACTGTGGATGAATTATGTTCAGCTAGCCTGTGTTTAAAAATAATCACATGAATAAGCCAGACAGAAAAAACAAAGAACTGTATGACTTCACTCATATGCGGAGTATAAAACTGAAAGCAAAGAAAAAAAGAAATGAACAAACAAATAACCCATGGACACAATGTTTAATGTTTTTTTTTTTTAATTTTTTTTTTTCTTACTTGTCTGAAGGTGACTGACAGCAATGGCTAAATTAAGTCACACTGCTAATTTACCTCCAAAGGTTTGTTTAGCACATCAGAAATATCTTTTCAATGTTTAATGTTTATTTGGGGACAAGTTGTTTAGGAAGGGGAGAAAGGGGAGGGGGTGGGAGAGGAGGGGGGGAAACTAAATATAAGGTGATGGAAGGAGAAGTCACATTAGGTGGTGAACTTATTATACAACAAGTTGACAATGCACTGTAGAATTGAATGCCTGAAATCTATGTAATCCTTGCTAACAGATGTCAACCCAATAAGTCTAACAATAAAAATGAATTTTAAAAAATGTACCTAAAAATGGAAAAAAGAAAATCTGACATGGATGTAAATTATAGCATAGAAAATATCTTCAATAATATTGTGATAACTATGCACAGTTAGTGATGGGTTGTTGGACTCATTGTGGTGATAACTTTGTGGGGTATTTTAACGTGTAATTATATAATTATATGTTATTTTGTAAACCTGTAACTAGTATATTGTTTTATGGTACCTGATATTAAAAAATAACTTTTCCAATTATATGTGTGTGTGTGTGTGTGTGTGTGTGTGTGTGTGTGTGTGTGTGTGTGTAGAGAGAGAGAGAGAGAGAGAGTAGAGGGAGAGAGAGAGCTGTCTGCACTGTAAACTTGAAAAGGGATTTTAATGAACATCTTTTAATGCTGCCTTTGATTTGTGTCCAGTAATGACTCAGCAAAGAGTCACTTCCAGAAAAATAAACACTTCGTGATGATGAAAGTAGAAGAAGTCACAATAGGTGGTGAAATTATTATACAACAAGTTGAAAATGCCCTGTGGAATTGTATTCCTGAAACCTATGTAAATCTTGCTAACAGATGTCACCCCAAAAAGTCTATCAACAAAAATGAATTAAAAAGAGAAGTCACATTAGTTGGTGAACTTATTATACATTAAGTTGACAATGCACTGTAGAATTGTATGCCTGAAACCTATGTAATCCTTGCTAACAGATGTCACCCCAATAAGTCTAACAATAAAAATGAATAAAAAAAAATAAAAAAACAAAAAAATAATCACATGGCTTTGGAAAAATATACATGTGGCTGTCCAGAAAAAAATCCAGTCAAAAATACCTGTATTTTTCATATTATAATACATAGCTGGATAATTTCTAAACAGCACCCCAAACTGACATATATCCAGCCATGTAATATGAAAAATAGAGGCATTTGTGGCTGGATTTTGTTCTGGAGTATATATATATATATATATATATATATATATATATATATATATGTGTGTGTGTGTGTGTGTGTGTGTGTGTGTGTGTGTATATATATATATTCTTCAACTCCTCTCTGAATTGTCTTAAATCTGGACTGAACCACACATTTATGTCACGTGCCTTAGATACCTGAGTTTGCAACCTCTGACCCAAATCTTTCCATATAATCATTTTTTCCTCCTCTCCACTTCTTATTATTACTTGGCACTTTTATTTTTCCCTCTTGTTTAAACAACTTTGGTGTCATCGTATTATCAGCAAACTATTGTATTTAGGATTTCTAAAATCCTTCTGGAGAAATAGGTAAAGTATAAAGATATAAAAACATTGCTTATACTTCCATGTGTATTTGCATTTCCAAGGCTAATTGTTTAGGAATACCTAGTTCTACCATATTATCAAATGTAATTGTGTAGAAATAGGCTCAGCCAGAAAGCACATTCAGAGATCACAGAATTAAGGTTGGCCAGAGGTCAGATGAAAATTTTGGGGCTCAATTACTTGGGAGGATGACAGAAACGTGAGCTGGAATAATTTAGAGGAAAAGGCATTCCTCTTAAGGATCCTAGTGTGAAGCTGAAGGGTGAAGATTAACATTTATCATCTAGAGCACCGGTTCCCAAATGGTGGTATGTGTACCCCTGGGAGTACATGTTGGGCCATTCAGGGGTACACAGAAAATAATCAGTAACGGTGAAAAAAAACAAGTAAAAAAGTGCAAAACATTAATTATGGAACAATAAATGTTAAGTTTGAATCATTGTTAATGGAGACATTTCAAAATTAGATAAATTCACAAATGATGATTGGTGAGGGTATGGCTATTAACACTTTCCCCAAACAAATTTTCTACCAATTATTACTCACAGTTTCAGAATAACCCATTTGCAATGTTTCTAGAACTTCTCCAAATATATAAATACATTTGTAGCCAAACTGTTTTATCAGTTTTGTTACTGACTGAGTAAAAGTGTGTTGCCTTTAATCGTGAGTCTTTTCAAGTAGCTTTTTAATTTAATGTTTAAATACTTGATCATTATCAATATTTAACTATTACAAATATTGTAAAATTAAATCTGTGTTTTGTACTATGAGTGTAGTAATTTTTCTTTCCTAAATTATTATTTCATTTCAACTATTTTACATTAAGATAGGCACTTAACGAAAGTGTCAGTATTTAAAAACAGCTCTTTTAAAAACAATGGGTACAATTTATAGAAATGGGATTAAAGGGGTGCACAAGTGGGAAACAGTTGGGAACCAGTGAGCTAAAGTAAGACTCTGTGCCTTCTGGTAAATGATGAATTGATTAAAATATTGATAGTTCCTATATCAAGGTGGGTTATGTCACTTTTTTCCTGTGGACCTTTTTGCAACTGTTAAGCTGCATATGCATGGTGGCTTATTTGTCCCTCTTTTCCGCTATAGACAGTTTTATACTTTAAAGGGCAAGAAAACAGAAGGCTGCTGTAAAATTAGTGAACTTTGTGAAGTGAGTAGTAAATAGCTTCTCGACTAGGATGCTAATAAAATATTCAGAATGATTTGTGAGTCATTGATCTCGCTCCTCTTTCTAGTTGCCAGAGTTCATTCAGGGATTTATTTAGTAATACAACATGTACCCTACCCACTTCATATGTGGTTTTGAGATGGCCAGGTCCAACCACATAACTCAATGTTGGTAGGGACATTAGAAGTTATGTAGTCCAACCCATACCTAATGTCTGAATACCTGGAAATTTTCATCCAGCTTCTGTTTGAATGTATCAAATGATAGAGAATTCACTGCCTCATGAAGCACGGATTCCACTGTTACACATCTCTAAATGTTGAGTGTATATTATGTTGAATGAATATCTCTGTGATACAATGGCAAGAGCATTGACCACAGGACAGGTCTGACACTACTTCATGGGATGATCCTGAGTATTAAAGGAGACATATGCAAAGTGTATAGGAAAAGAGCTCAATAATACATGGTTTAAAATGCTTTAGAATGGGAGAAAATATTTGCAAATAACACATCAGATAAGGGCCTAATATCTAAAATATAAAGAACTAATGCAACTTAACAACAAAAAAACAAACATCCCAATTAAAAAGTGGGCAGAAGACCTAAACAGGTACTACCCCCAGAAAATATACAAATGGCCAACAGACGTATGAAAAAATGCTCATCCTCATTAGCTATCAGGGAAATGCAAATCAAAACCACATTGAGATACCACCTCACACCTGTGAGAAGGGGTATCTATTATCAACAAGACAAGGAATAACAAGTGCTGAAGAGGATGTGGAGAAAAAGGAACTCTCACACACTGCTGGTGGGAATGCAAATTGGTACAACCACTATGGAAGATGGTGTGGAGGGTCCTCAGAAAATTGGGAATGGAGTTACCATATGACCTAGCAATTCCCCTTCTGGGGATCTACCCAAAAATCTTGAACCTTTGTCTGCAAAGACATGTAGCCCAATGTTCATTGCAGCGCTGTTCACAGTGGCCAAAACATGGAAACAACCAAAGTGCCCTACGACAGATGACTGGATAAAGAAGCTACATAGTACATATACACAATGGAATATTACTCAGCTATAAGAAAAGATGAAATACTGCCATTTGCAACAAAATGGATGGACCTGGAGATCATCATGCTTAGTGAAAGAAGTCAGACCGAAAAAACAAGGAACTGTATGACTTCACTCATATGCGGAATATAAAACTGAAAGCAAAGAAAAAAGAAATGAAGAAACAAATAACCCATGGACACAATCAATAGTTTAATGTTCATTTGGGGAGAAGTGGATCAGGGAGGGGAGAAAGGGGAGGGGGTGGGAGAGGAGAGGGGGAAGCTAAATATAAGGTGATGGAAAGAGATGTCACATTAGGTGGTGAACTTATACAAGTTGACAATGCACTGTAGAATTGTATGCCTGAAACCTATGTAATCCTTGCTAACAGATGTCACCCCAATAAGTCTAACAACAAAAATAAATTTAATAAAAAATGCTTTAAATTCAGTTTTCGCTCTTCCTTTGGAAATCTAGTGACTAATTGTCATCCCTTCTCCTTGTTATATTCCCACTGAAATAACTGAAAATACTGATTATGTTCTTCTGGAGCCATTGCCTCACCAACTGAAACCCTGATCGTCCTCGAAGTCTTTCCAATGGTGTGAGTTCAGATCCTTTATTTCTCTGATTGACTTCTCTATACTTGCTCTACTTTATCAGAGCAACCCTAAAATTATGGGGCCCAGCCTGGGTCTCCATGTGTCATGCAGAAAATCTTATTCATTAACCAGTGTCTCTCAGTCCTATCTCTCACCCTAGCTAGTAAGACAACCCCTCTACAGGGCTGCCATGGCCTTGTTGAAAAGTTATTCAGTCATATTATTGCCTGATAGCAAAGAAGATGGCCTGGATCCTCAAGGGATAGACCACTTGCTATCATATCTTTAATTTTAATACTTCAATTATCCTCTAGTGCCTCTTTATAGTTTCTATCACTTTCTGCTAATTTCTTGATTATTCTGCCCAGGCAGTAGTAGAAGCCAATCTTCTGAGTTTCCAATTTCATATTCCTTAACTGTAATTAGCCTTTATCAGACTCCAGATACTTCTCATCGGAATTCTGTCTTTAAATTGCCGATCTGTTAGAAAATGAGGGGCCGTTTTCCTAAGCATCCTGGGAGCTGGAGGCCCTGTGGAAATGAACTATTCACCAGTGGAAACTTGGAAGATTTTGTACCAGTCCATAAAAATGGCATGAAGCTGGTGAAGAATACCTAAGACTAGGGGCTACCACTTTCTTCTGTCCTTGCCTGGTTGGGTAACCATAGGTAAGAAACTTTTCTTTCTATGCAAGTGAGGAAAACACCTGCCTTATCTGCCTAAGATTTTCTATAAAGGCAAAAATAAATTCATTGATGAATTGCTTTCATCAGCTTGGTACCCATGCACTTCTCTGTAAACCCTATTTATTCTCCAAATAAAGACATTAACAAAGTCATAAATTCATCTAGCATGACATAATTATCTTGTATACAAAGTAAAACACGCTAATTCCTTCCCCAGAAGAGAAGGTAAAGTTCTTGAGTCATGTTTACCATTCTCCTTTACATCCTGTAACTTAAATACTATCATATAAAATTATAACTGCACTAACCCATGCAATTTCAGAGCATACATGTGACAGCTGTATACTATATAGTTTGTTCACTAACAGCATTTCAAGTATGAACATCTAGTCCTCTTCAGAACTAACCAGAATATCAACTTCTAGAGAGGGCTTTTAGTAATGCAAATGTCAATTTTCTTTGCCTTTTAATAAGCTAAACAGACCCCATTAGAATGTTCCCATGGGACCATGAAATCTGTGCTAAAGATTATGTAAAGCAGAAACATGTTGCCCTAGGAAATGTTTGTTGGATCCACCTTAAATCAGACTGACAGTAAATGAAATTAATTTTAGTGACCAACTCAGGGTCTCTGGGTTTCAGGAGAACTTGTCTAGTTATTTAAAGATGAGGGAATGTGCTATACCAGCATATGAGCTACCACATGCAGGTCTTAATACACATTTATTTCCTAATTCTTTGTTTTGGTATCATCTGTGATTGGTTTTGCTGTTGTCATGTTTTGTCACAAACCTAGGTATCGTAAAATTCTCTGATGTTGTAAAAGTGTAAGTTAATAAAACCTTAGTTAAAAAAATTGGCCACTGTCTCAGAGTATGGTTGTATGAAGAGCATTCTGGGGCCTTACCTACTTTGAGTCACACTAGTTGACCTTTAACAGTTTTCTGGGATGGGGAGGTATTAGTATCATTTTCCGCATAGGTTCCCACTGGGAATGTGGTTTGTTTCCTAATTCAGAGTCTGGTTTGGGGCAGATTATGGGCCTGGGTTGTCCATACTTCAATTGAAGAGATTAAGGCTTGTGTCAAGTTGCTATAGCAGCACCTTGAGTTGGCAGAACTTGCAAACTAGGTATACCTCAACCTAGTGACTCAAGCTCCTGAGGTGTTTTCAGACCTCCAGGTAATGTTCAACATCCTTTGATACTGAAAAGTAATGCATGTTACATATTCTTCCCCAGAATCCATTACTTATGCAAAGTGCAATTCTTGGTATTGCAGAAGGAACACTATCATACAATGAGACTCTTCTCTTGCCCTTTCATGGATGGCAACATAAAGTTTCTGTTAGCCCAGATTCAAACTAACTTATTTTACTTATTATTAAAAACATTACAGAGCAAAGATCACTTCAATTTTTAAAGTTCCTAAATGATATTTTGAAAGCAGCCAAATTCCCCTGCTTTTCTGGACTCTTTCCCACAGCTCGTGGCAGGCTAAATAACTGTGGAGAAAGAGCAAGTTTTCTACTGCGGGTCATATTACTCTGTCACTCTTCCTGCAGGGCAGGCAGATCCCTGCTGACATGGAGCATGAGGACAAAAAAATTACTTCATTATAGTGTGTTCTGATCAATTACAAACATCTCAGAGCTGGGTCTGTCCATCTGTTGCTCTGGTCTGGCCCTGGACATAGCTCTGGGTTATGAAAGCAAGGATTGTGTTGCCTTAGCTCCCAGAAATTAGCAAATAAGAGGTTTCCAAATCCCCAATCAGAGTTGTTATTCTGCAGTATGTTTCTGTTGCAGTCAATGTGTTCAAGCCAGACTTCACAAATAATATAATTTACCCCTTCTTGTTCCAAACATCCAAAAAGGGTGAGTGGCTTGCACGAGGTCACAGCATAAGTTTATAGAGTCAAGGCTGTATCTCAAAGAACATGTCAGATCTCAAACATTGCAACCCAAGTAATGGTAGTGATGTTTAGTTTTAACAATAAATGCTTCCCGTCAGTCTATTCCAGCATCCAAGGTCATCAAACCCTATAGGGTTTACATCTTTGATAATGGCTGATCGTTCTTAGGGCAAAGGAGACTGGCTTCCTAGGGTGTCCAGGTTTATGTCAGTTCATTCTTCATAACATCATACACCTTCTACACACCACTTTCTCAATTAATTTTCACAACACTCCAATGAAGTAGGTGCCATTATTTTCATTAGGGCTTAGAGAGGTGAAGTAACAGCTATCAGGTGGTAGAGCTGGGTTTAAAGTTAGGTAGTTTGGCTTTATAGTCTGCCTTTCTAAGCACTATGCTATGCACAACCATCATCCCTTGGAGCCAGGTGTGGTTCAGAGTTTTAAAAATTTCAAAATTTTAGGGAGTTCCCTGATGGTGTAGTGGCTTAAGGCTTCAGCGCTGGTACTGTCAATGCTGCAGCCTGGGTTCGATTCCCAGTCAGGGAGCTACCCACATACGAAAAAGCAGAAAAAAAATTCAAAATTTTAAAAGATCATATATTGCCTTTATCATATATTATGTAATGCCGGGGCAGTAGTACCCCATAACAAAGCAAATAATGTTTCTGCTGTGAAATGTATTAATAGTCATATTATGCAGAATAAATAGACTATAACCACCACCACCACCCCCAGTTCAAGTCAGTTTTGGCATAAAACAAAGCAAAGAGAAATGCTCGATGCTCAGATCTTTTTGATTTTTTTAAGAGGTGAAACCAAAAAGCAGTTTATTAAAAGGAAAATAAGGTGAAACAAAGAGATAGTTTATTAAAAGGGAATGTACACTCGAAAGAGGTAGGAGTGAGCTCAAGCAGTAAAATGGCTCAAGAGCCTCCATTTGAATTTTGACAATGCAGACAGGCAGCTGAGTATTTGTATTGCCATCCTCAACACAGCATTCATATCTTTCCTCTCCTGTTTGTCCCTATAGCTGGCTTTCCAAATCAGGGCCACTACCACCTCTCCCATTCAAATAGCCCATTTTTGGACAACAAAACTGAAAATGAAGGAGCTTCTTGAAGGTAAGAGAGACTGGTTGGCATTACAAGGGGCCTCTGGCTTTTAGCTATGTTGTCAATCACTTATTCCCAGGTTTTACCAGGCCCTATGTTTTTCCTTAGGGAATCATTCTTCCTGTATTCAGAGTGTAAGTTGCCAAGTATGTGTTTCATTGCTGGATGAAAAGGAGACTATCAACTTACCCACTATCTAAATAACTTTGCTCTTGAGACAATGAATCATCATTTTCCTGTTACAAGTGAGATGGTCTGTACCTGAAGTCACTACAGGGAAAAGGAGGCGAGGTCATACTTATATGGATTGATGAGTTATCAAATATATCAAAAGCCCCTGGCTCTGTACAATAGAAACCTTTGGAAAACTTAGCACCTCTTACCTGAGAGGGTCGTGTCTTACCTATTCTGTTTTTAACAGCATGGTGGTATCTTCTTTGAAGATATCATCTTTGGCCTTTGGAAGTTGAAAAAATTGGTTCTTCTTGCTGATAGTATGAGTGACATGTGTAAAAATGATTGTTCACATGTGAGTAGCACTGTCCAGAGCACAAAGACTCTCCCTTCATGGTTGCATGTACTTCTTACAACATCCCTGAAATGAACATAGGCCTCAGCAACTTGGCTGAACAGCTGTGGGGTGAACTCAGAAATATAGTATTATTCATAGAACAAAAAATTAAAGTGTCATAACTAAATTCTTATATTCTTCAGTGTATACAGTAGTTGTTTATTACTTAAATTATTTGCTAAAGAAGACTTACTAAATTCAGGAAATTCAATGTGTGATTGAACAATGGTAGCATTTCTTTTTGAGGTGTCCAAATGAAGTGATATTTATTGAATTAGCAAAGGTAATAGAAACAGCACTAAATCTTGGATGTAAAAGCTTCATTTAAAGTTCCCACCAAGTCACAGTGGCAAAATGGTGACCAGAGAGGAGGTCCCTAAAACCTTTTCCAGACAATACAATTAAATGGCTGACCAGGATCCAACACAGGAAACCCTGAGTGGCACAGTGACAACTGAGAAAACCATGCATAACAAGAAAACACCTGAAAGTTAGAGAAAGGGGGGCAAGTGGGAAAGAAGGGAGGGGCAGAAACAGATCACGACCTGACCCCACCATGCCTAACTGAAACAACCAAAAAGAAATCTGGGAGCAACATGATATAGGGGAGCGGGAACGCCAAGCAGTGACAAGAGTGGAGGCCAGAGTGGCAGAACACTGGGAGACTGTGAAGGAGCTGGACCTAAAACAGCGTGTTAGAGACAAAGTCTGGGAGCAGTGCTTTGAAACTTTGAGTGGCAAGGAAGCTGAACAGGGCACCAAACTGCACTAGGTGGGATTAAGTCCCCGGATACAGCACCATGGTTCGTGGTGCCTTGCAGTATATGTGCGGCACTCTTGCAACTCTCTTGTGGCTCTTGGCATGCTAGGGACTCATGCTTGTAAATGCTTGGCCCAGAGCAGTTGCAGTGGAAATGAATCACTGAAACACAGCCTGGTGTAAAATGCTGGAGAAGGGAGAAAGGGAGATTTGACAGCATTCATTCTTACCAATGTGAACATGAATGACCTCAGCCTGCAACTCATCAGCCTCCGTTGTCTCTCCCGGCTTCCCCAATATAACACAGGAAGTGGAGCAGCCTCAGCTTGCATTTTGTTTGCCTCCCACTTCTCCTGTAGCTTCCCCAATGAACTGCAGGAAGCTGAGAGACTGCAGACCTCAGCACTATGCCACCAAATGCTGATGGAGACCAGATATACAGCTTAAAAACCTCCCCTCTCTCCCAAAACTTGCCCTCAATAGCCACGTGGTGTCTGCTCTACAGCAAGACACCATGAAAATACTAATCAGAGAAAGAAAAAGATCTCCTGGAAGCCGGAAATAAAGCCCTCATGCCAAAGAAGAAGAACACAACAGACAATATGAGTACCTTAGGATTTAAAGCTGCTCAGAGAAAAGATGAAAGATCTCCAGAAAAGGATCTCATAGGTCTAGAAATTTACGAACTGAGTGACAGAGAATATAAGGCTCTTAGAGAAATAAAAACATACTGCCATAGCTGAGATGAATGATCTTAGAAAGGAAATTCGTGAACAAAAGGAACAGTTTAACAAAAAAATATTCAAACTATAAAGAAGAACAAGATGAAAATTTGAAAGACAAATAATACAATAAAAGAAGTGAGAAATGAAATAATTGCCATAGGAATCAGGGCCAGTCAGATGAAGGAAAAAATGAGTGACATTGAAGATCAGAACATGGAAACATCTCAGAAAGAGGACAATAGAGATTACGGAACCAAAAAGATTGAAATAACTCTGCAAGAACTATCTGACTTCATGAGGAAAAACAATACCATGATAATAGGATTAGAATAAGGAGCAGAGCACTACTCTACAGGGAGCATACTCAAACAAATGGTAAATGAGAATTTCCAAACCTGTGGAATGATCTGGAACCTCAAATTTAAGAAGAAAATAGGTCCCCTAGATACCTGGACTCAAGCAGATCTTCTCTAAGACATATTGTAATGAAGATGTCAAAAACCAAAAACAAAGAGACAAATCTCAAGGCAGTCGAGGGAGTGGAGAATAATATTTAGAGGAAAACTGATAAGGCTGGCATCAGACTTCTCAGCAGAAACTCTACAAGCCAGGAGGGACTGCAATCCAATATTCAAAACTTTAAAGGAGAGAAACTTAGAGCCAAGAATAAATTATCCAGCAAAATTATCCTTCAGATATGAAGGAGAAATAAAGACCTTTTCAGACACACAGAAATTGAGGGAGTTCACCAGCACAAAGCTGGCACTTTAAGAAATATTGAAGAAGGCTTTTCAACCTGAAACAAAACATCAGAATAAATGGAATAGAGTTGGGACAACAAAAAAGAAACAAAAATAAAAAGAAATAATGGTTCTAGGAAATCCTCATATAACAATCATCAAACTAAATGTTCATGGACTAAACTCAACAAAAAAAGACACAGAGTAGCATACTGGATTAAAAAATAAAACCCATCCATATGCTGCCTCCAAGAAAGACACCTCAGCTATAAAGTCAAAAACAGGTTCAGAGTGAAAGGATGGAAAACAATACTTTAAGCAAATGGTACCCAGAGAAAAGCAGGAGTTGCCACACTGATATCTGATGAAGGAAACTTCAGGCTAAAACAAGAGACACAGATGGACATTACATAGTGATAAAAGACACAATACAACAAGATTTGACACTAATTAATGTATTTGCTCCCAATCAGGAAACACTAAAATACATAAAGCAACTACTAACAGATTTGAAAAAATAAATTGACAATACATGATCATTATAGGAGACCTAAATACCCACTTAACAGCCATGGACAGATTATCCAAACAGAAAATAAATAAGGAAATATAAGCTCTAAATGACATATTACAGAAATTGGACATACCTGAGAATAGGAGGACATGTCATCTAGCAAAAAAATATGATACCATCTTTCTAGTGCACATAGAACATTCTTAAGGATAGACCATATTCTGAGACACAAAAGTAGCCACAACAAATGCAAGATTGACATCATACCAGTGTATTGTAAGACCACAAAGCTCTGAAATTTGAGATCAATTATAAACGGAAAGCTGAAAAAAATCACATATACCTGGAGATTAAACAATATCTTATTTAAAAATGACCGAATCAGAGAATGAATAAGAGAAGAGATTTAAAAAATACATAGAAACTAATGACAATGAAAATATGACATACCAAAATTATTGACACACAGAGAGAGTAGTAATAAGACAGAAATTTATATCTATACAGGCCTATCTTAAGAAACAAGAAAAATCACAAGTAAACATCCTAACACCCCAGTTTAAAGTACTAGAAAAAGAAGAACAGAAAAAAAAAACAAAGTCAGCGGAAGAAAAGAAACAATAAAAATTAAAGCAGAACTAAATGAAATCAAGAACAGAAAGACAATAGATAATATTTATAAAGCAATCAGCTGGTTCTTTGAGAAAGCCAAAAACATTGACAAACCCCTGGCTAGACCAACTAAAGGGGGAAGGAAAGGGCACACATATATCCAAAATTAGAAATGAAAGGGGAGAAATTACCACAGAAATTCAAAGGATTATAAGAAAATACTATGAAGGGCTCTATGCCACTAAATTTAACAACCCGGAAGAAATGGACAAGTTTCTAGAATCTCAGACTACCTAGACTGCACCAAGAAGAACTGGATAATCTAAATAGACCAATCAATAGTGAAGAGTTTGAAATGAGTATCCATAATCTCTCTAGAGGCAAAAGCCCCAGACCAGATATTCTCACCAATGAGTTCTACCAAGGATTCAAAGAAGAACGAACACCTATCTTCCTGAGATTCTTCCAAAAATTTAAAGATGAGGCAGTACTTCTTAGCTCATTGTATGAGGTCGACATTACCCTAATACCAAAGCCTAATAAAGACAAAATAAAAAAGAATACTATAGACCAATATCACTGATAAATACAGATGCAAAAATTCTAAACAAAATATAAGCAAATAGAATACGACAATGCATCAAAAAGATTATACACCATGATCAAGTGGGATTCATCCCAGGAGCACAAGAATGGTTGAACATATGAAAATCAATCAATGTGATACACCACATAAGCAAAATAAAAGAAAAAGATCATATGATCATATCAACTGATGCAGAAAAAGCATTTGACAAGATGTAACATACATTTATAATCAAAACACTGAATGAAACGGGTATAGAAGGAGAGTAACTCAACATAATAAAAGCCATATATGACAAACCCTCAGCTAATATCATACTGAATGAGGAAAGGCTGAAGCCCACTTCCGTAAAATCAGGAGCAAGACAGGGATGTCCCCTGTCACTATTGTTATTTGATATAGTACTGGAAGTTCTAGCCAGAGCAGTCAAGCAAGAGAAAGGAATAAAAGGTATCCAAATTCGAATAGAAGGTGTCAAATTGTCACTATTTGCCAATGACATGATCCTTGATATAGAAAATTCCAAAGACTCCACTAAGAAACTATTAGAAACAATAAACAAATACAGTAAAGTCACGACATTCAAGATCAATGTACAAAAATCAATCGCATTCCTATATACAAACAACAAATCATCAGAAAAAGAAAAAAAGGGAGTCAATGCCCTTTGCTTTTACAATAAAAAAGAATTAAATACCTTGGAATTAACAAAAAAAAGTGATGGATTTATACAGGGAAAAGTATAAGACAGTTCTGAAAGAAATTGAAGAGGATACAGAGAAATGGAAAGATATTCTGTGTTCATGAATAGGAAGACTTAACATTGTTAAAAGAGCCATATTATCCAAAGCAATTTACTAATTTAATGCAATTCCCATCAAAATGCCACCATCATACTTTCATGACATAGATTTTTAGAAAATCAGATTTGTATGATACCACAAAAGACCTGGAATTACCCAAGCAATATTACATAAAAAGAATAAGGTTGGTGGTATCAGACTCCCTGATTTCAATTGATACTACAAAGCATCAATAATCAAAACAGCTTGGTATTGGGAGAAAAACAGATACACCAACCAATGGAACATAATTGAAAACCCAGAAAAAAATCCACAAATTTATGGAAAATAATTTTTGATAAAGGAGCAGAAAACATGCAATGGGGAAAAGACAGTCTCTTTAGTAGATAGGAAAACTAGAGAAATATGTGCAAAAGAATGAACCTGATCTGTGAACTGTCACTATATACTAAAATTAACTCAAAATGGATTAAAGACCTCCATATAAGACCGGAAACAATGAACTGTGTAGAAAAACTTTTGGTACTAAACTTATGGATCTACAACTCAAGGAAGACTTCATGAACCTGACCTCAAAGGCAAGGGAAGTAAAAGCAAAAATAAATAAATGGGACTATATCAAACTAAAGAGTTTCTGGACAACAAAAGAAACCATCAACAAAGCAAACAGACAGCCAATGAAATGGGAGAAGATATTTGTAAACAATGTATCTGATAAGGGTCTAATATCTAAAATATATAAAAAACTAATATGACTTAACAACAACAACAACAAAAAACAAACAACCCAATTGAAAAGTGGGCAGAGGACCTGAACAGACACTTCTTCCATGAACAAATACAAATAGCCAACAGTCTTGAGAAAATGCTCAACCTCGTTAGCAATCAGGGAAATGCCCATCAAAATCATAATGAGGTAGCACCTCACAACTGTTAGAATGGTTATTATCAACAAGACAAGAAGGAAGTGTTGGAGAGGATGTGGAGAATAAGGAACTGTCACACACTGTTGGTGGGAATACAAACTGGTACAACTGCTATGGAAGACAGTGTGAAGTTTACTCAGAAAATTGGGAACACCCTGATGGTGTAGTGGCTTAAGGCTTCGGCGCTGGCGCTGTCGGCACTGCGGCCTGGGTTCGATTCCTGGTCAGGGAGCTACCCACATACCAAAAAGAAAAAAAAAAAAAGAAAATTGGGAACAGAGTTATCATATGACCCAGCAATCTCTCTTCTGTGTATCTACCCAAAAATCTTCAAAACCTTAGTGCACAAAGACTTATGTACCCCAAAGTACATCACAACACTGTTCATGGTGGCCAAGACATGGAAACAATCAATGTGCCCTTTGATAGATGACTGGATAAAGAAGCTGTGGTACATATGCACAATGGAATATTACTCAGCTATAAGAAAAGATGAAATACTGCCATTTGCGAAAAAATGGATGGACCTAGAGATCATCACGCTAAGTAAAATAAGCCACACACTAAAAACAAAGAACCATATGACTTCACTCATATGTGGAATATAAAACTGAAAGCAACAAAGAAAAAACAAACAAAAAACTCATGGACACAGTTAATAGTTTAATGGTTATTTAGGGTCAAGGGGGTAGAGGGTAGGAAAGAGAGCGGATGAGAGAGAAGAAAGAAGGAACCAAGTATATGATGATAGAAAGAGAACTCACACTGGGAGGTGAATATATAATGCAACAAATGGACGATGCACTATAGAACTGTACACCTGGAACCTATGTAATTCTTGCTAATCAATGTCACCCCAGTAAGTCTAACAAGAAAAAAAATTATAATTAAAAATGTTCACAGCAACGATCAACTAGGCGAGCGATTCAGAACTAGTTTATGAGTCTCTACAAGCCTAATCAGCTGATCTTTAAAATGGAAATAATTACTTCACAAGGTTATTGTGAAAATTACATAAAACATCCATGTGAAAATGCATATTTTGACATATACAAGGTATATTATAATATTTAGTTAAATGTAAATATTTATTTTTTACAGTTTTTTTATTACGTTAATGGTAAATGAAACAATGAAAATATTCAAAGATTAAAATAGATGAAAATATTGTTATAGAGATGACAAAAACATCATAATCTCCAAACTAATTAAGAAAACATATGTGCAAAATGCTTCCATTTTACCTAAACCAGAGTTGAAAACTAATGAAAAGTTAAATACAAAACAGGCAACTATAAAGAACAAAGTATTCCTGAGTAGACTACACATGAAGAAATATAAATCTATGATGAAGAAATATATATAGAAAGATGTCTCAATCGGTGAAGCAGACATAATATAAAGTATTGCGATATTTAAAGCATTTTTATATATTCAAAAACAGAAGTATAGTTTAAATAAATGCAATTTATTGTATATCAATTACATCCCAATTATAAGACCTGAAAAGGAAATTACAGAGATGGTCATACAAAGAGGCACTCTATGTGGGCTCCTTGGTGAGAGGGGACCACATAAGTAGGAGCAATTAGCACATGACATGCTAGCCTTCAAGGCAGCCCAGATGATGAACCTCACACATGAGCCACCCAGCACTTACAAATGACATCCTCTGTAACACACGGCATTTTAGCTCTCCATAATTTTTTTCTGAGGATGTAGTAGTTCAAGGCTGAACTTGCTTTTTTTTTTCTTACATGGTTCATAGCCCATGTCTCACACATGTTTGCAACTGAATAGTAGCCAAACAAGGCCATTTTCTTCTCCCCCTACTTAGGAAGTCTGGAGGTGAGGAAGAAACTTTTCCAAAGTCATGAGGCCAGTCAATGTAGAATTGAGACACACCTTCAATGTCCTCTCCAGTCCCAGCCTCATTATTACAACACCAGGCATCTCTTATGCTTTTACTTTTGTCAACACTCCTGCACCTCTATTAATTCTATTTTGAACATAGTGATGACCCGGTGAGGTATGACAAGAATTATTATTCCCATGCTACAGATTGAGAAACTGAGGTCTGGAGGGGTTAAGGTACTTTCCCAGTAAATCACTAGTATAAATAATAAGCTAATGTCCATTGCATTCTACCATATTGATTTAATTTGCGGTTTAGAACATGTTGTCTCTGATCTCTGCGGGCAGAGCCGGACTATGACATTCTCTTAGGGGCATGAGACTATCATAGTGCCCTTACGTAGGTGTGGTACTCAATAACTATTCTTAGTTTTTTCTTTTTGCTTAGGAGGAGTTTGAAATATTTCAATGCTTGCTTCTTAAAGCCATTCATGTTTAACTTCATAAATAACAAACGATCCCAACAAGGGTGCATCTTTTTTGCCTTGAGGGTTAATCATGTAACCAGAATATTTCAAAAAATATATTTTTCCTGATCATCTTGTAGTAGTGTTCAGTTCTTCAAAATGTCTTCGTTGTCTCCTTCACCCAACACCTTCAAGTTTACCATTTTACATCCAGCAGTCATTTAATTTTGATGAAATGACTACAAAATAAAGAAATAAATATTGTTATACATTTTGATTGAAACCAAAAGAAATGGATTCCTTTGGTGAGCAGAAATCTATTACTGATGCATTTATTCATTTATACTCTTTAATCCAGGAGGTACACTGGGGACCCTGGATTCTGTGTAGACTTCCTTTCCCTGCTAATGACTAGTTCCAGAAATTTGAGCAGCTGAACCATGACATAAAATGCCACAATCCAACTAGGAAGAGGAACATCTATTTCCTGTAGGGGTCTGTTGTCATGGCTCCCTTCTTGCTCTTTCAATGAGTGGCAGTGCAGAAAGGGGTGAAAAAGCACAGACTTTAGAGTAAAACTGGTTTGGATTCAAACCCCTGCTCCTCCACTAACTAATTGTGTGATCTGTCGTGAGTTACTGAATCTCTTCAACACTCAGCTTTCATGTGAATGTAATGGTGTCAATGCCAGTAATATTTTTATAGGATTCAATGAAATAAATGTGAGTGGAAAACTTGGCTTAGTGCCTGGTGCTAATGCTGGGTGCTCTTTTTCATGGTTGAACAAGGTTATGTCGAAATTGTCCATTCAGCCATTAGGGCCACTGGGTAGGTCTAAATTGTGTAAGCCTCTGCTTGGGTGGTATTATGGGCAAGTTAACTTCCATCAATGTGAAATTGCTGGGTTAAAGGCATGTGAGTTTTAAATTGCTAAGGATAGTGCCAAATCAATCCCTAGAAAGATTGCATCTATTTACACTCTCACCAATACTTTATGAGAGGCCTTTTTCCCCTCACCTTCATCAGCAGCAGGTATAAGATAGCTTTGTGTTTTGTTGATCTGCTAGGATGAAAGTGTATTGCTTTGCTTTGATGTACACTTCTGTTTTTATAAGTGAGACTATGTATTTGTTTTTATGCTCACTTTAAGGGAACCATCCATTTGGGTACTGTGGTTGTTGGGTTGAGTTGCATTCAGATGATGCCCTATAGGTTTAAGTGTGGGAGATGCCAGTCAAAGGTGGTCTTTGGATCATTGCATTTCCTTGTGAATAGGAAACTCAAAGGCCTGAAAGAACCGTTTTCCACTTCAGTTAGACTGAACGAGCTATGATCCTGTCACAGTATATATCAGACCTCTTATCTCTGGTCCCAGGTGAAAAGTGGAGAGGCAAGGGAGGGTTTAAAATCATTCAGCTATGAAGTCGCAGAAATGATCTGTATTCCAAACTCTGCCATTTACTCACCATGGGACTGTGGGAAAGTCACCGACACTTCTGTAACCAACTCAAATTGTTTCTTTTTTGGTGGGGGAAAGATGGGGTTAGGACTTCCCATTTTGGAGTCTCACTATATTTAGGATTGTCAGATAAAATATGGGATGCACAGTTAAATTTGAATTTCAGATAAACAATTAAGACAGTTTTTAGTCTGATTATGTCTCACGCAATATGCTATTTCCCCCCTAAATTTGGAAACCCTAGCTGCAGTGCCAGTTCTATATACTATTTACATCTTCACATCAGTCTTTCTGAGCCTCAGTCTCCTCTGGAGACCCTGACAGGGCTGTTGTGGGAAATAAATGGCATAAGACATATGACATCATTAAACACATTATAAAATGCTCTTCAAATATTATATGGTAATATCAGTATTTAGTTGTAATTTTTATAGAACTGGAATTATTGAGGGGCTTCTGAAATGAGAACCCCTCTTCCTCTCTTTGCCCCCACCAAAGAATAGTTTGGAGTGGTTGGGAAAGTATAGACTGCATCTCAGGGACTGTGGTGTCATAGAATGAGTAATCATTATTCTCTCCAACACAAACATAACAATGTTTCATATTTTGCACTAAATAATCACTTGGTTTTAAATATAATTCTCTGTTAAATCAATATTAAAAATATCTGCATAGAGTAGTAATTATTTTCCCTAAAGAGCACCAGGAATACATTGCAGACTCCTTCCTGCTTAACACTGTGTAGTAATAAAAGGTCTATCACTCTCAAAATGCTTATTATGGTGACAAATCACTAGGAGAAGTGGAAAATGATTTAGTATGTGCTCAATTTCATTTATTCAGATCCTGCACATTCCAAATCTGAAGCATGCAGCCCTGTCTGGAGGGTAAGTGGGAAGCAATAGTTTTGGGGAACAGTACTGTGTCAATTTTCCACCTGGATATTGTTTTCAATTTGTAGCCAAGCAATTAAAATTTTTATTACTGAAGTTCGATTGCCTCCTCCCCCCACATCTCTCCCCAAATAGCAATTCTCTTGTCTTTTCATTGAAGTGAGCCCTGCTATAACTTTAAAAGCATGAAAGCAAATGTGGAGAGGAGGTCAGTGTGCAGGGCACCCAGCAGATTTAATGTGTCAGTGGATAAATGATGGGATCACATCTGGAATAGTTTGGTGAATAAATAAAATGTGAAACCTCATATATCACTGCCCACCTTCCAATCTGTAAGGGAAAGAGCAAATAAATGACCTTGTAAAGCATATAAAAGATATTGAATAAACTCTAGAAATTTTGTGACTAAAAGTGTCCATATTCAATATTGAACTTAAAGGTGGGAAAATACTTGAAATATAGGATGAAGCTTCTTCATAGTGCTATTTTATTTTATATGTTATTAGTCTTGTATAGCTCTGAATAATGAAATTTAGATTTTAACTTAGTGTTATAGAAGCACTCTTCCTTCAGATATGTTCCCAGAGGAGTTTTATATTTACATCAAGGGAAGTTTGTTTTAGATTTTATGGTTTTGGTTGCTATGAGATTCTGCCATCTATAGTCACCATTAATTTATGAATATTTCTATTGTCGTTAACTTTAGGAAATCTTTGGGACAACACAGGTGTAGGGAATTTTATCTGCCAAATATTAATCAGAATTGAGATGACGCTGAGGGCTCCTCAGTACGGGTTTGGAAGTGAAAGGAGGGCGGAAGTCACAGGTGTTGGTTGTGTCAAAGATCCATCACACATACCATTTACTTAAAGTGGCTTTCTATGTGTATTTTATATTAAACAACAATTGGCAAGTAAGTGTGATCCTTGCTCGTACCCCAGGACACCTGGATTCTAGTTTCAATCCTTCCCCTAATTTTTTGTATAAGATCACACTATCTTCTTCTCTCCCTACCTCTACATCCTAATCTGCAAAATAAATGACTGTGGGCCTACGTGCTTGCCAAGGGCCCTCCCAGCTCTGGCACTTCTCAATTATATTACTTGTCATGTTAGGCAACAACTCTTGGACCAACAGGTAAGTTTGTTCATGGTACTGTGAGACATGAACAAGTGAAGCCATTCCACAATTCCTTGGGTGACAATAAAATGGAAGAGAAGATTATTTGAGCCAAATCTTGGTCTTTACCATCATTCTAAAATATTGTACACTACCAGTCAGCTCTGTGAGTAGATCTAGCAATTCAGAGCAATGGCCACATTTCAATCAGTGTGGTTAATTGTAAATGAAGACTGGGCTTCTCTGGAAGATAAGATCGAACTTCACATGTGTTGGACCAGTATTGTCTCATGTCAGGCCTGAGGACTGACCTTTCTCTCTCCTTCCCCAGCTGATACTTTGAGGCCACTTCTCTTCTGGTAAGTGAGCTTGGTTAAGGATATCCACCCCAGAAGACTGGCTCAGGCCCTTGGAGGAGAAAATGGCTTGCTCTTCTCTCTCTTACTCTGTTTCTCCTTGTCCCATTAGGATAACTGATCTGGGGGAAAGCTGCTGATCTACTGGTCTCTTCTTGGTGTTATAGAAGAATTTGGTAAGTGATAACGAGGTCCTTCATCATGACTCTGAATAGTCTTCTCTTTTGCATGTATGGAACACATCTGCAAATACTAAATTAAGGATGCAATTTTGCAGTTGTTGCCCTAAATGACAAATGGTTACATAACTCCTATAATTTCACCATCAATTGAGTATTTATAGGTGTATTCAGGACATCTCTAGCATCAGACTACCGTGGGAACCACAGTTAAACTCAGAGAGAAAGTTAGGCAGGAACATTTAGACAATATATCTCTTAATTACTCTGTTGCTTATATTTGGTGCTTCCAAGTTAGAAATTTTTAGAGTCCTGTCTAGTCAACTTTGCCCCTTTGAGGTCCCAGTGATTGTGTGTCCCAGGAGTTGGAATTAGAATGTGCACTCTGTTGCTGTTTAGTGGGATTGTGTCCAAGTAGGAAAAGCCAGCTCTCTGCCTTCTAAAAGGATTTGTAGCTAAGGCAAGATCTCTCCTCATCATTCAACATTCATGGGTCCATTAGGATCTTCCATCTGTTTTCCATTGGGAAAGAAAGTGGTATAAAGCTGAAATCCAATGTCTGAAGAATTATTCTCCTGGTCTATGTTTGATTATGTCACTAGACAAGCCTTTGGGGATTTGAAAGAGAGTATCGTTCATTGGTGAGGCAGGGCTATTGCTACCTTCCTCTCACCTAGCACTATCTTAAGATGTCAAATGAATTAGAGTGGTTAAGCAGTGTGAAAAGCTTTGATGAGAGAATATCTAAATGCTAGCTTTGCTTCTGACTGCATGTGTAAACTGGGGAAGACACGTGTCATTTCCTTGTCTATCTAAAGTAAAGATAATACTGCATCTCAAACAGAGTTGTGGGGATTAATTGAATTGATGTTTGTGACATGTTATGGAAACCTTGAAGTACTATTCCAGTACTTTGCACATGGCCAGTCCCTGTGGACATATCTCTCACATGAAAATGATAGTGTTTTCTGTTTGGATGAAGAAATAGTATGTATAGACATGGATCCTGGCACAATTGCACAATAAGAAGCTATGCGTTGAATTAATGCATGAACAAATCATTATTTCTTGGATTGAAAATAAGTCATTGAACATGAGTGGAAATCAAAATGAACATTTTTCAGTTTTAAGTTCATCCCAGAGCAATTCCCCCTACATGTAGTTTCTCCTCCTGTGTGACCAAATGCAATGTATACAGATTCAGCAAACAGGAAGGGAGGGAGCAGTAAGGGACAGAGTATACAAAGTTAGGTGCATTCCACATACCCAAATCCAATGTCCAAAATTGGTGGAAAGGTTTTACATAACATGGATTAATATGTATTTGACAAGTTATTTCAATGTCATGCTCTTTGCACAAATCCAGGGCCAATCATTTCTTGCTACAATGAAGAATCAGGACTTGCTTTGTGCTTGCCCACTGAAGGACCTTTTTCAGTCTACACAGGCCAATACCACCACAGCCCAGGATATCATGTAGCAAAACCCTTGTGGAGTTACAGAAAGGGACTAAACTTTGGCTGAGGTTTGATGTTGACTGATGACATGACTCCAATTCTTTCAGCATTGCCACAGTCCTTCTTGAGTCAAGTTTGTGAGGGGCTTGCTATTTCAGAATAATGTTGAATTATAATATAAAGACATGGTGCTGAGTTTGTGTTGAATTGTTCACCCTTGGAGGTTAGCCTTGCATGTCATTGATTGCTGGGCAGCAAGTCTTAACTTTGATTGTGCCCTGGCCTCCTTGGTAATCTGCTGAAGTCTCTAGGCTCATACCAGAAAACAGTCTTTAAATCTATAAAATATATGACATTGAAAAGGAAATCAACAATACTTAAATATAGTTATAAGATGTTTGAACAAATTTGTGATATAGTAGCTTATGTACTTCTTATCAAGAAATTTTGAACAACAACTTTAATTTTTAGAGTAGTAAGTATAAATGACATTTTGAGATACCTTCAACAACTCTAAAGTGATTTACAAATATCTCTATTTTCTTTTGGTAATATGTCACAAGTACTGACTGCTAATAATACCACTGTGATTTACTACCTACTTTCATTGATTGGGGAAAATTCTAAATTCTACTTACAAGTTAGTAAAGTTAACATTGTAACTTTTTTCTAATTCTGGCTCCCAGTGTGCAGATCAAGAAAACCCTGCTAAAGGAGGCCCAGCCTTGGGCCAGGTGTCAGGAGCCCAGACTGCTAGTTCCTTCCTCTCCCTCTTCTAAACACTTTGGTCTAGTGGAAGAGAGGAAGTTTCCTGGAGAAGGTCCCTATTGGGCATGCAAACTTTTGTTCTTGTTCTAGCTCTGCCAATTATTTTCTGTGTGTCCTAGGTCAAATCACTAATCTAATTTGAACTTTATTCCTTTCACTGCACTGATTGGCTGCAAGTTTTTTCCCCTAAAATGTGTCAAAAAGTCACAAAAAATAAAAGTTTGTATTTTGACTATATTGTGCATGTAATAATAACATTCCGAGCTGCTTTGAATATAAATGACATTTTTAATGATTTTTTATTGTAAAATTTATTGGGATTTATTGTAAAATTTATTGGGTTCCAGGTGTACAATTCTACAATACATCATCTATGTGTTGTGTTATGTGTTCATCACCCAGAGTCAGTTCTCTTTCGATCACCATATATTTGAGACCCTGTCCCTTCTCTCCCTCCCCGCTTCCCCATACCTTCAGATAACCACTAACCACTAAGCTATCGATGGTGTCCATACATTTTTGTTTCTTTGTTGCTTTCAGCTTTGTGTTCCACGTATGAGTGAAGTCATATGGTTCTTGGTTTTATTTTTCTGTCTAGCTTATTTGCTTGATGGTCTCAAGGTCCATCCATGTTTTCATAAATGGCCCAATAAATGATACTATTTTTATTTTAAATTTTTGTTATATGGTAATGAATTTACCATTATATTGAACTTAAAAAAATACTCAAAACCTACTAAATGACATCAATTAGTTTTAAGTATAGATAAATTAGAATGGGATTGATGATGTAAAAATTTATTACAAAATGTTACAAAATATGGAATACAAAACATCTCTACTGTTGATAGTGCAAGCCACAGGAAAAAATATTTTAAAGTCTTGTAAATGGAGGGAAGTTCTTGAAACAGTTTCATACTGAATAATAATTTTACAATAAATACAGGAGTTCCCTGATGGTGTAGTGACTTAAGGCTTCGGCGTTGGCGCTGTCAGTGTTGCGGTCTGGGTTCGATTCCCAGTCAGGGAGCTACCCACATACCAAAAAGAAAAAAAAAAACAAAATAATAAATACAATATTTTTAAGTAAATACAGTTAAGATGGTAGTATACATTTTATCAAAATAAATGTTTACATTAAAGTATAAACATTTCCTTTTATTATTCATTCTTGAAAAACAGAAAAATATAGAAAAATGTACATATAGTAGAGAGAAAAGGTTCTTTGTACTCGTGAGGTAAACTTGAACACCCCAGTCAGGAGATGAAACTATTCATTCATATATATCCGAACATCATAGCAAAAAAGTTAATGTTCTCATTTGCAAAAAGGGATCAGTACATTAGATTCTCTTTTGAGACTCTTTTCTCAAATTCAATGTTGCCATTGAAAAATTTCAGTCATATTAATTCTGGGGAAAGTGGATTGTAAGAAAGAACATGGAGTCTGGAATCCACAGTCCTGGGTTAGAAGCACCAATTTTCTAGTTACTAACTGTGTGATCTTGGGCAAATTATGTGACTTACCTCAACCATAGTTTCCTTATCTGTAAAATGGTAACAATTATAGTATCTTTTTCCTAGCAATGATATGAAACATTAACCAGAGAATGTTTTTCTTTATTTCTCAGGTGGTCCCATAAAGGACTTGAGAGAGTTTGGTAATGCATACTCAGTTCAGCATGTAATGTATACTAGGCCCTCAGAAAATGGCTAGACAATGATGTCCCACTTGCTGCCTCAAATAGTTCTACATGGATCAGGCTGCCTCTAGGTAAGAGTACCATACACCAACTGTAATCATCACTACTACCTATGTTAATACCCTAATTTTACAACTGAAACAACTGAGGATGTGAGGCTCAAGGACTCAACTCTCTGTCTGTATCTACCTCTCTCTTTTAGGACCTCTCTAGAATGGGTACTCTGACATTTTCCTTTAATTTGTTAACTTCATGATAAAATGGTAATGCTAATTTTATTCTTTCCATTTCCATGAAGGACATCACAAAGACTTCAACTTTAAAAAAAACACACACACACAAAATGCAAGGCAATAGTCTTACTTTTTAATGTCCTAAAGCCCTGTTTGAAAGCAAAGAGTAAAAAATTGAACTTCTTCATGGCTTTCTTACTTGTGTAAAGAGTGAAAATAGCTATCAAATGAGATGAGTGGTTATTTGATTTATGACATTGTTATTAAATGCATCAAAAAAGATTTAGTGATCAATATTTAACAATTAAAAGGAATGTCCTCTAACATCATCATAGTTAATGAACTGCCTCATTTCCAGATCCTGGCACCAAGGGTATTCATTTGTTTAAAAAAACACAAATAAAAGAAAATACAAATACCTAATAAGGAACTTCTGATTCAGCTATTGCAATGCCGACCTAAGAAGAGAAACCAAGGAAAGTCAAGGATCTTCTGCCTTCATGTTTTGTTGGCTTTTAAAAGTCTCAGAAGGTAAGTGGTTTTGAGTGCTCTTCTCTATTGCAGAGCAAGTTAGTCATAAGAGATCTACATCTGTTCCTGAACTCCTGGCTTTGGGAGCCATAAGCCAGATTGCATATTGCCTACTTTTCCATATGGATCACTAAGGCTCACAGCTTATTAATCATCCCCCACCCCCTCAGCCCAGGAAAAAGGCCCCTCCACCATCACTGAAATATAACTGAACCATAAGCTGTGGCTCTTCTCATCCTCAGAGTCAGTCCCATGCTAAGTCCTCCTTTCTCTTAACAGCTCGTGGATTTACTATTTGGTAGATAAAATTTACCTTCTGAGGCTGCTGGATTGTCAACACAAGGGGAGAGTGTTTCATGCACACTCACATTTCTCACAACAGCAGGGCAATTGATAAAAATATGAACAATCAAATCAAGTCTCTTTTGCTCTCTTGAAAGTGTGGCTGGAGAAGAAGGATTATGCTCATGAGAATGTTCCCTGTTATGTTCTATTACAGAAGAAACATTGTCTTGGTCAGGGTCCTGTTTCTAAAACATTCCCAGGACTTTAAATTTTCAAACGAAAGAAAGAAAGAAAGAAAGAAAGAAAGAAAGAAAGAAAGAAAGAAAGAAAGAAAGAAAGAAAGAAAGAAAGAAAGAAAGAAAGAAAGAGAAAGAAAGAAAGAAAGAAAGAAAGAAAGAAAGAAAGAAAGAAAGAAAGAAAGAAAGAAAGAAAGAAAGAAAGAAAGAAAGAAAGAGGTAAAGGAAAGTTTCCTCTTATAGTTCGCCAAGGCAAACACATGGTCAGTCCTCCAGAAGTAGAAATCACAGGATTATGCAGGTGGTCTCAAAGGGCCCTAAATAGAAAATGGCCCTAAATAGAAAATGATTGCTCATACAGAATGTGAGAATATAGAAAACAAATGTAGTACCTTCTCCCAACGCATCCCAACTTCCTTGATTGAGATGATTTATTAAAGCCTTAAGCAGGCAAAGACAAAATTGCCTTTAGGGATCAACTAATTTCATGTTTTAGTTGCTGCCAAATAACTTAGTCCCAGATAAATGTACCCATCCTGTGCTAGGAAGGTTTCATTTCTGGAGGAATAAATACCAATTCTTTAAATTATTCAGGAGACTTCCATGCCAAATCCACTGCTGCTGTCTGTGTCCAGATGGCTGAGGTGTCTGAGGTAATCTCCACAGTGCAGGGCTCCTTTGAAATGAGTTAGAGAAAGTCTTGCCTGAGAGGATCTGCTCAAGTACTTGTCCTTATCCACAAAGTGGCCACTGTAGAAAGGAATCCCTTTTCTACGACCTGTAGTAATTGGGCCATTTAATTAAACCTGCCCCCAAACCCACATCCAATTGTAGTCTCTGGCTGGGGTCATTTTGGAAAGTTTTGCTCAGCCCATGAAGAAGAGATGGCTGCAGGATTTTCACCATCACTTTATTGATGGGAGTTATTCTGGTTATTGCTTCATGGTAGGCTTTGCTAACCTACTTTGCTCATCTCAAAATCTCTTTTTCCTCATTGGTCCTGTACCAGAAAGGTATGCCTACTGGGCCAGATTGATGGTTTCCACAGCCCATTTTCTGACATGAGTACTATGAGTGTTCAGGATTGCTGAGTAATTGTGCAGATTGCATACTATATCACCCTAGGGGATACCCTTCATTTAGTAGACAGCAAAAATTTCTTTATATTTTAGAGCAGTTTTCCAACTTATTTAAGTAAAGTGTCCAGTGAAAGAGGTGCATTTTTTTTTATTTGTACAAAGAATAGCAGCGGCCTTGTTGTGGGCCATAACTCAATTGTGTACTCCAAAATTCCTATCAAAAACCATAGAACCTTAGAGTGAAAAGGGCTTAGCAGGGGAAAGAGAGACCTAGAGGGAAGGGAATTGCCTAAAGTTGCACAGCGGAGCTGAGTTGGAACCCTAACCTGTCTTTCTGTCCTCTACCTTTTTCACCATACCCATTTGGTACTTCTCACCTGTGCCTATTCTGCAACCCCTCTGTGTGGTAGGTCTGCACCATGTAAATGTGTATTGTAGGTTTGATCTAAACCAACCCCTTTCATGTGAATATTCCAGGATGCAGCCAACATCCTTTCTATATCTTATGCAATTTGTTAAACATTTACACAGTTTTAGGCTACGGAGCAGGATACGAGGGCTGTCCAGAAATATGAAAATGTAATAAATACAGCCATGTAATATGAAAAATAGAGGCATTTACAGCTGCATTTTTTTCAGACAGCCCTTGAATTTTCTCCCATCCTTGGTGCCTACAGACTGAAAAGTCCCACCCATGCAAGTTATTGTCCCAAGGCCATCTATCCATCAACAAAAGATATCTTGTGATATATCTCCAATGATTATAAGATAAAGACCATTTTCTTTAGCTTGGTAAATATGGTCCCTTGTGATCTGGCTGCTATCTAATTTCCATCCTTACCACATAGCAAAATTAGATATTTCTGCAAAGTCCACCAGCCTACTTATTGTTCCCTGAACATCTTACATTATTTCTTGGTTCCATGACCTCATTCTAGCTACTCAATTTGCCAGAAACATTCTTCCTCACCCTTCTTTGTCTGTTAAAATATTACTGTACCTCCAAAGCTATGTTCCTGTCCTTTCCTCTCCAGGAAGCTTTCCCCTTTCTTTCTCTTCAGTTATCAGCTACTCCCCCATCCCCCCCAACACACACACACTAAAGATCATTTTGAATCACTCCCAGAACACTTACTATACCAGAATTCTCTATGTACTTGTCTGTACCCTTACTAGACTAGTCCATGGGCTCAAATGGACACAGGGGCCATGCCTGTCTTGTTCACTACTCAGTAAGTTGGACCTAGACTAAAAGGAATCAATCAATTTGCTTTCTTCTATTTATTATTTTATTCAAAATATTTACCAATTACTTATTCTATGTCAGGCATTAGGGAGTCTATGGTGAGCAAGAAAGATGTGGTGCCTTCCAAACTTGAGTTCACAGATTATGGGGAAGTCAAGAAAGTACTAATTACCAAAACGTTGGACAAGTACACTGTGAGTATGCACAGGTTGCCAGGGAGTGCAGAAACCTACACTTGAACAAGGTGACATTTAAGTTGAGATCTAAATGATGACTAGGAATTAGATAGATGAGGAATGTGGAAAGAGGGAGTGTTGAAAGCAGAAGCAGCAGCATGTAAGAAAGGCTTCAAAGTGAGCATCACTTGTTCAAGGACATGAGAGGAGGTTCTCTGAGCCAGCACACTGTGGAATTGGAAGACATAAGGCTGGCAGGGTGGGTGTATTGACACTCAGATTGGCCTTTGATTGCTTCTGACCCATCACTTCTTTTATGTGTCACAGAGGAGAGACCCAGGCCCAGCCTGGACCCTCCTTGGTTTTATTTGATTATTAGCACATGTGTATTACAAACCCACTTCCTGTTCCACAAATCAACTACCATATAATTTTCTTGCCATTACCAGGAAAGACCACTTCTCTCCACTTTACCTGGTCTCTTCTAATGAGGCAGCTTAAAAAAGGCTACTTTCCCTATCGTCCTTTTTGTTTCCTCTTGCTGAATTTCACTACCTCTGTTTTTATCATCCTTTCTTCCTCTGAGTGACACTTGGCTCTGACCTCCTTTCATTATGACTGCTTCTTGGGTATCCTGCCCCTTCTGCATTTCTTTCCCTTCTAAAACTTGTCTGAGTATCTGTGAGGACTCTGTTGTCCCTTGTCCTATGCAATACAATTATAACCATGAAAATATTTAAAGAGCTGAACCACCAAAGTCCTCTGGGGGACAGTTTTCAACTTTGGAGTGTCTGTACTTCTTTCTGACCAGGGCTCATTAAGTCCCAGACTCCATGCTATAAGAGCTGAAAAGTTGAATCCCACATTGTGTCTGGCCTGTAAAGGAGCATTAGGGCTGACAAGCCATAAGTTCAAGTCTAGGCTACCTTCCTAGCCATGTGACTTACCCCATGTTATATGGGGAAGTAGTAATAGATCTAGGCTAGAAATCTCCTCTCTAATAAGTAATTTACAAAAACCAAACCAACAAACAAATGAAAAACTGAAGACTATCCTTTTACAAACTGAAACAAAGAGTATTTTACATATTAAATATATTTTAATGTAGACCACTAAAATGATCTCTGTATTAATTTGCCAAAATAAACAAAGTGTCCAGTAGGAAAGGAGACCTTTTCCTATTTAACTCAGTGTCATAGACCTTTTCTCTCCTTCACTGAATGGTCTTAGATTGCATGATTCTTCTTCCCCTCGACTGCCAGCTGTAGAATGAGATACAAATGCTTAGTACACAGGCTGGACTCTTTACCTTATTCAGCTTCCAGTTCCACAACTTGCTCATTGTATATTTTTAGGCAATTTACCTAATCTTTCTAAACCTCAAATTCATCATCCCTTAATAAGTGTGGAGATAGAGGAAGATGGTGGAATAAAAAGCTCTAGACCATCTTCCACTACAGAGACACCAACTTTATAATAATGTACAATCCAAAAAGTCTTTGTGACAATTCCAGAAATCAGTTAAGAAAGTGCAGCATCCCTCAAGCAAACACAAAGCCAAGAACAGCCACATTGAAATGGGTAAGAAAATCTACTGCATTTTACCTGTGATAACCCTTCCCCAAGCTGGCACAGCTCATCATGATCAAGAGAAAACCCCCAACTCTTAGCTTCTCCCTTAGAAGGGAAAAAAAAGTGGAACATATACCCAATGTTCCAGCATTTAGGGGGCTGCCTAAAGGACTGGTTTCTGTTTCTTTTGACTCAGATTCTTGATGGAGAACTGGCAAACTTTGAATATCTGACAGCTGTTGAGAACAAAGGAGAGCTCAATAGCTTGTGGCAGCAACAGAGAAACTACAGTGTTGTAAATAAACACCAGAGGCAGCAAGAGATTATGAACTTCTTAAAAGTAAACTCACAAATGTCTCTAATTGGGAAGTTACATGCACACCTCCAAATAAGATGTTTCCCTAGAAAAGATTTGAAAGACTCCTCAAAATCTCTAGCGAGTTTGATTCGTGAAGTTCTTGCCCTGTACAAAGCCAGTCTATAAAGACTTGAAGAGTTGGCTATTGTTTCAAATGTACAGATCCTAGCAAAGAAATAACAAATCATATGAAGGAACAGGAAAACATGGCCCAATCAAATAAATATCATAAATTTCCCAAAAATGGCTCAAAATAAAGAGATTCTTGAATAAGCTGACAAAGAATTCAAAATAATCTTTTTAAGGAAACTCAATGAACTACAAGAAAACACAGACAGATAATTAATTAAATGAAATCAGGAATGTATTGACAAAATGAGAATATCAACAAAAAGAAACTGTAAAAAGAAATAAACATAATTTCAGGAACTGAAGAAAACAATAACCTAATTGAAAATTTCCTAGAGGGAATTAACAACAAAACTGATTAAGCATCAGAAAGAACCAGCAAACTTGAGGAAAAGTCATTTGAAATTGTCAAGTCAAAGGAACAAAATGCAAAAAGAATGAAGAAAAGAGTAAGTGAGGAAAGCCTAAGGGACTTACTAGGACACTACCAAATAGGCCAATACATATATGAAGGGAATCCAGGAAGAAGAAAAGAGAGAGAAAGGAATACAGAGATTATCTGAAATAATGATTGAAAAATCCCCAAATGAGGAAGGGAATGCACACCTAAATTTAAAAAATTCAAAGGACAACAGATAGGATGAATACAGAGAGGTCCACACCAAGACACATTATAATAAAACTCAAAAGTTACAGACAAAGAAAGAATCTTGAAACCAGCAAAAGAAAAGTGATTTATCATATACAAGGGAGCTGCTATAAGATGATTAGGAAATTTCTCAACAGAAATCTTACAGGCAAAATAGGCATGAAGTGTTGTTTTCAACATGCTAAAAAAAACGTTCCCAGCCAAGAATATAATATTTAGCAAAACTGTCTTTTGGAAATGAAGGATAAATAAAGACCTGTCCAGATAAAAGCTGAGAGAGTTCATCACCACTAGAATTACTTTATGAGAGATGTTAAAGGAAATCTTTCAAGTTGAAACAAAATGATGCTAGACAGCAATACAAAAGCATACAAAAATATAAAGCTCTCTGGTAAATGTAAATATATAGACTAATACAAAATCTTGTAATACTATAATAGTGGTGCATAAATCACTTTTAATCTGAGTATAGAATTAAAATGCTAATATAAAAGTATAAAAATTAACTTATAACTATAAACATGTTAATGTTAATGTATATAAATTATAAAAAGATATAATTTGTAACATTTATTACAAAATATGGGATACAAAGAGATTTTGTATGTGATTGAAATTAAATTGTTAAGTTTAAAATTGACTGTTAGAGCTATAAGGTGTTTAATGTAATCCCCATAATAATCATAAAAATACATATAGAATATAAAGAAAGGAAATGAAAAAGAATCAAACCATGTAACTACAAAAATGTCAACAAAACACAAATGAAGGCAGCAAGAGAGAAAAAGAGTCCAAAATAAATGCAGAACATATAGAAAATAGTTAATTAAATGACAATAGTAAGTCCTTCCCTATCCATAATCATGTTAAATAAAGATAGACTGAACTCCCTGTTATGAACTGAATTGTACCCTCCTACACGCCAATTCATATGTTAAAATCCTAACCCCTAAAATGAATATATTTGAAGATAGGGATTTTTAGGGAGGTAATTAAGATTAAATGATGTCATTAAGAGTTCAGCCTTAATCCGATAGGATCGATGTCCCATAAGAAGAGGAAGAAACATCAGAAATCTCTTTCTCTTTCTCTCTCTCTCTCTCCATATGAGCAAGGGGAAAAAAAAACATATGAGGATATAGAGAAAAGATATCTGCAAGCCAGAAAGAGTCCTCATCAGAAATCAAATTTGCTAGCTCCTTGATCATGGACTTCTAGCTCTAGAACTATGAGAAAATAAAAACCTGTTGTTCAAGCCATATAGTTTGTGGTATTTTGTTATGACAAACTAAGCAGACTAATGCACTCCTCAATCAAAAGACATAGCGTGGCAGAATGGATAAACAAAGAAAAGATTCAACTATATACTATGTATAAGAAACTCACTTTTTTCCAATCAAAAAAGTAATTTTATTAGTTTTTTGTTTTCTCAACTTCTAGTTAGTGTCTCACACATAATAGGCACTTCATAACTGTTGACTCAATGAATTAATTAAAAAAATGTTAAATCACAGTTATATCTGGAGCTTGCAGAACACTAAGTGTCCTATAATAAAACCATACGATTCTTAGGTACAAGATATAATCTGAGTATATATGTATAACTATATATTCAGATTATATCTTTATTTTTACTTTAATTTAAATTTTTATTGACATAATTCACACAGCATAAAATTAAAATTTTTAAGCTGTAAAATTTATTTATTGTTAGCATATTCACAGAATTGTGCAACCATCACCACTGAATAATTTCAAAATGTTTTTATCACCCATGAAAGAAATAATCTGCTAAACACATTGTATAAGGCATGTGGCAGAACCTGTGGCAGAACCTGCATCAGAATCATTAAAAAACTCTCAAGGAGTTTGTCTGAAGGATAATAAAGTTTTTAGTTCTGCCAAAAACATTCTGTGTATGATTCTTAAGAGGTAAAGTAAATGGAAGGAGAAAGTTTCTCTGAGGGGACTCAGTTTAAATTTAAAGACACAGATAGGCTGAAAGTTAAATGACAGAAATATATAAGGGCTGTCCAGAAAGTATCCAGTAATATAATATGAAAAATATAGGCATTTGTGGATGATTTTTTCCGGATAGCCATCGTATATTTATGCAAATGCTAACTGAAAGAGAGCAGAGATTGTCACACTGGTATCAGACAAAATAGACTTTAAATAAAAAACAGTCACAAGAGACAAAAAGATATTATGTAATGATAAAATGGTAACCAGAAAGATATAATAAACATTTTTAGATAGACCTCATAAGGAAAAAAGGATTTAGAAGACCAGAGTTTAGAGCCTCTTTCCAGGTTGATATAAGGCTGTGGAGAATCCTACCAATGGGTCCCTTCTCCCCTTGGACAACCTTTATTTACAGTGGTAGTGGTGTTTCCCTTTCTTCCTCCCAGTGTAGAGCCTTGACTGACCTTGGCCCTGCCTGGAGAAATAGCAAGGCCATATGTACTAATCTTGACCATGTTTTACCCTTCTTTAACTTCTTTTCTTTTTCCCCAGACTGCATTTTGAAACTCAATTCTTTCTTGCCTTTCTCTTTACCTCCTTTTCCTTTTCCCTTTCCCTTCCTTTTGTTCCCTCTTTTGATTCCCCAAATTATTGCCAATAGGAATGATTCCTGAGGCATATGTACTGGAACTAAAACTAACATTGATGCCAAAAAAGCCAAAAGGGAATTTGCATTACCTAGAGGGTTATAGGAAGTGTCACAATTGGGAGAGATAGCTGTGCTATATACAAATCTAGATGAACTAAGACCTCAAAAGTGGCTCATGTGAAATGTCCTGGGAGTTCAGTGGAAGGAGTGCAGGGTGTGGAGATTCATGAAGGCTCTATAAAGAAGGCATTCATTGGACAAAATGGTGGCTAAACAGAGGAGGTCAGACAGAGGAGATATAAGTGGATTTTCAACTGCACAGGGGTAATGGTACATTTAACATCCACATTGTCCAAGGATATACTGTATTATGTGTCTCTGCTGGAACAGAAAATACATAGGCAGCTGAGAATAAATAGTGTTGCATTGTTTTAGAGCATAAAAAATTTCCACCTCTCTCAGTGTACATAAGGAATATTGATTATGAGAGAGAAAGAGGAGCTTGCCCATTATTACTCAGCAAGTTACAAACTGAGTCAGTAATAAAGCAAGGTCTCTTGCTTCACAGATCAATATTCTTTTCAGAGAGGTGACTTCTCTAACTTTATAACTTGTTACATCCAAATGCTTACTTGGAGACCCTACTTAGGCATTTCAAACATAATATGACTAAACCAAAACTCCTCTGCTCCTCTCAAAAAACCCTCTGTTACCTGCCATTTCTACTCTCCTTTGTCACCACACCCTCTCAAGTTACTTTCTTATTTCTCTCCTCCCCTTTTGTTTCAGTTATTGATTTCTGCATAAAAATATTTTAAAATAGCATCTTAACACAACATGTATTTTGTTAACGAATATGTAATTTGAATAGGGCTCTGTTGACTAGGTCTCAGCCTATTGTCTCAAAAGCTGGCAGCTGGATTATCTGAAGACTCATTCCTTCATATGTTCAGTAGTTGATGCCATTTGTCAGCTAGAAGACCGAACAGCTAGGGCATTGGCTGGAAAACCTGTAAGTAGCCTTTACAAGTGGCCTTGTGGCTTCATCACATCTTGGTGGCTGGATCCAAGGGCAAACATTGGAAGACAAAGATTGTTTAGGCAGGTTGAAGTAATATTGCCTTTTATGACCTACTCTCACAGCGTTACTTCTGATACATTGTCAAGGCATTTACAAAAGCCTAACCAGATTCAAAGGGAGGGTAAATACACTATACCTTTGGTAAGGGAATAGAAGTGCTCTTCGAGAGCATTTGGTCAAAATATACTGCTAAACTATCTTGTGATCATCATAACACCAGTCTCTGAGGGCTGCTTCTTATCTGAGGATTTGGAGGCTACTTGTGTACTTTTACAGAACTCTAAAAGTATCTGTTTTAATATTAGCAGGGCTAGTAATTTTCCTCCACATGATATATCAATATGTCCATTAGAATGTTAAGAGGGAGGGTTTCCAGTCAAGATGGTGCAGTAAGTAAACACTGTGATTATCTCCTCTCACAGTGACATCAAAATTACACATAAGTGGGAGGGCAAGATGGTGACTGGAGAGGAGGTCCCTAAAGCCTCTCCCAGAAAACATAATTGAACGGCGGCCCAAGAGTTAAGAAAGAGGATGCTGAGTGACAAAATGGCAGCTGAGAAATCAACGCATTGCAAGTAAACACCTGCAGATTGGAAAGAAGGGGGCGAATGGGAGAGAGTGGCGAGAGCAGAGATGGATCGCAACAGGACCTGATTGCTGCTGACTATTCAGGAGCAGCACAGTGCATGGGATGGGGGAGGCCAAGAGGCAACAAGAGTAAAAGCCAGCAAAGTGAGAGAATGGTGGGAGACCATGGGGGAGTTTGATTTTGGAGTGGCATGTTGGGGACGGAGCTTGGGAGTCAGCCTCTGGAATTTTTGAGTGGTAGGAAGGCTGAGCGAGGACTCTGAACTGCAGAGACGACACCTCAACTACCAGCGCCCTTGCGACCCACAGCGCAGGCATGCATGGCTCCTACACAAGGCTGCGATTCCTGTTCCCACCTGCTGCAGAGGTGAGCCAGCTGCCTTCTTACTGCCTCAGGTCAGGCCCACAGCTTCAGACTTGTGTTGCATTTGCCTGGTTGCATGCTCCTGGGTCCTACAAGCAGTGCAAGCCTGCAGACTCTGCCCCAATGACAGGATGCTGAAGCAGGCCCGGGAAGAAAGGCGGATTTGATAGCACTAACCCCAGCCAACTGCAGCAGCCTCAGCCTACATCACCAAGCTTCCCTAGCATAGGGAAGGAGGTGAAGCTTCCCCGGGCTGCCTTTTGTTGGCCTCTCCTCTTTCCTAAAGCCTCTCCAACCAACTAACTAACTGCAGGAAGCAGAGGGACCCCAGATAGATGTGCACTGCCTCCAAATGTAACAGGAGACCACAAATAAGAAATAAACAAGCCCTCGTTCTCCCAAAACTTGACCCCCAGTGCCACCTAGTGTCTGCCCTATAGCAAGACATCACAAAAGTACTAATCAGGGCTCCTGGGCTCTGCTGAGCATTAACGCCCTCATGTCAAAGAAGAAAAACCCAGCAAACAGGATGAATTCCCTAAAAACTAAAACTGCTCGGATAGAACATGAAATTTATCCATAAGACAGCTTCGTATACCTAGAAGTTTCTGAACTAAGTGACAGAGAATTTAAAGTAGCCATACTAAAGGCTCTGAGAGAAATAAAAACATACTGGCAGAACACCATAGCTGAGATGAATGACATAAAAAAGGAGATGAACGACATAAAAAAGGAACTCTGCAAACAAAAGGAGCAATTTAACAAAGAAATTCAAAACATAAGGAAGATTGAGATGGAAATGAGAGAGATAAATAATTCAATTAAAGAAGTGAGAAATGAAATAACTGCCATAGGAAACAGGGCCAACCAGATGGAGGAAAGAATTAGTGATATCGAAGATCAGAACATAGAAACAGCTCAGAAAGAGGAAGAAAGGGAATATAGAACACAGGATTGAAAGAACTCTGCAAGAACTGCCAGGGTCCTGCCTCGGCATTCCAGAGAACAGCACCTGAAGTGGGGGGCGAGGTTTAAGGAAACAAAGAGACAAAGAGACAAAGAGGGTCTGGGAGGACTGGAAGCATTCTTAGCAACCAGCTCCGAGTTTATTTTCACTCACCAATATATACATACAGCATACGTGCAGTACAGCAGCAACAAATATGCATTATCTCACTCTAAAACAGGTCACTAACTATCCTTAACTCTCTACCAATAACCTAAAGGTCAGAGAAAGCAAAGGGGGTCAGTTTCCCAGGAAAATTTCTTCCATTACCCAGATAGTCATCTTTCTTTTGTGTCTCCCAAGGAACTGGCTGCACCAGCCACATACCTCAGTGAACAGTACACACCCTCCAGGTGCAGAAAGGAACAATACAAGAAGCAAAACAAGTTATGCTTCCCTAAAGCCAGCCTGCATGGCTCCCAACAATGCCAGCCTGCATGGTTCCATGAGACAAAACAATATCAGGATAATAGGAATAGAAGAAGGGGCAGAACAATCTACAGAGAGCATACTCAAACAAATAGTAGATGAGAATTTTCCAAACCTATGGAAAGATCTGGAACTCCAAGTTCAAGAAGAAAACAGGTCTCCTAGATACTTGGACCCTAACAGATCTTCTCCAAGACACATGGCACTAAAGATGTCCAAAACTAAAAACAAAGAGACAAATCTCAAGGCAGCCAGGGAAAAAAGAAGTATAACCTTTAGAGGAAAACCCATCAGGCTGGCATCAGATTTCTCAGCAGAATCTGTGCAAGCCTGGAAGGAGTGGAATCCAATACTCAAAACTTTAAAAAAGAGAAGCTTCCAGCCCATAATAAATTATTCAGCAAAATCATCTTTCGGATATGACACACAGAAGCTGAGGGCATTTGCCAGCAGAAGGCCAGCACTTCAAGAAATACTGAAGGAGGCTCTTCGACCTGAAACAAAACATCAGAAAAAATGGAACAAAGTTGGGGCAACAAGAAAGAAACAAGTAATGGCCACAGGAAATTCTCACATATCAATCATCACTCTAAATCTTAATGGACTGAACTCACCAATAAAAAATCACAGAGTAGCAGCCATAAGGACAAACACAGACTCAGAGTGAAAGAATGGGAAACAACACTCCAAACAAATGGTAACCAGAGAAAAGCAGGAGTTGCCATACTGATATCTGATGAAATAAACTTCAGGTTAAAAAAGATAGCAAGAGACAAAGATGGACATTACATGATGATAAAAGGCACAATGCAATAACAAGAAGATTTGACACTAATTAATATATATGTTCCCAACCAGGAAGCACCAAAATATAGAAAGCAACAACTAACAGATTTGGAAGGAGAAACTGACAGAAACACAATCATTGTGGGAGACTTAAACACCCCGCTAACAGCCATAGACAGATCATCCAAACAGAAAATAAATAAGGAAATAACAGCTCTATATGACACATTACAGCAATTGGTCATAATTAACATTTACAGGACACTTCATCCAGCAAAAAGAGACTACACCTTCTTTTCTAGTGCGCATGGAACATTCTCAAGAATAGACCATATGCTGGGACACAAAAGTAGCCTCAGCAAATTCAAGAAGATCGAAATCATACCAAGTGTATTCTCAGACCACAAAGCTATGAAGTTGGAAATCAACTGTAAAAGGAAAGCAGAAAAAAATATATATCTATATGGAGAATAAACAACATCTAATTTAAAAATGACTGTATAAAAGAACAAATAGAAGATAAGATTAAAAAATATATAGAAACGAATGACAACGAAAATAGAACGTATCAGAATTATTGGGACACAGCGAAAGCGGTAATAAGAGGGAAATTTATATCACTACAGGCCTATGTTAAGAAATAAGAAAAATCACAAGTAAATACCTTAGCATCCTACCTTAAAGAATTAGAAAAAGAAGAGCAGATAAAACCCAAAGTCAGCAGAAGGAAAAAATATAATAAAAATTAAAGCAGAGCTAAAACAATTAGAGAACAGAAGGACAATAGAAAAAATTGATATTACGAAGAGCTGGTTCTTTGAGAAAGTCAACAAATTTGACAATCCCCTGGCTAGACAAATCAAAGGAAAAAAGGAAAGGACACAAATATTCAAAATTAGAAATGAAAGGGGAGAAATTACCACTGATACCAGAGAAATACAAAGGATTATAAGAAAATATTATGAAGGAATTTATGCCACAAAGTTTAACAATCTAGAAGAAATGGACAAGTTTCTAGGAACTTATAGCTTACCAAGACTGAACCAAGAACAACTGGATAATTTAAATAGACCAATCAATAGCAAAGAGATTGAAATGACTATCCATAATCTCCCTAAAGGCAAAAGCCTGGGACCAGATTGTTTCACCAACGAGTTCTACCAAGCATTCAAAGAAGAATGAACGCCTATCCTCCTCAGACTCTTCCAAAAGATTGAAGAGGAAGCAATACTTCCTAACTCATTCTATGAGGCCAACATCACTCTAATACTAAAGCCTGGCAAAGACAACATAAAAAAATAAAACTATAGACCAATATCTCTGATGAACACACATGCAAAAATCCTAAACAACTATCAGCAAATAGAATACAGCAATGTATCGAAAAGATCATACATCATGATCAAGTGGGATTCATCCCGGGAGCACAAGGATGATTCAACATATGAAAATCAATCAATGTGATACACCACATAAACAAAATAAAAGTTAAAGACCACATGGTCATATAAATTAATGCAGAAAAAGCTTTCGACAAGGTACAACATCCATTTATGATTAAAACACTAAATATAATGGGTATAGAAGGAAAGTATCTCAACATAATAAAGGCCATATATGACAAGCCCTTGGCTAACATCATACTGAATGGGGAAAAGCTGAAATCTATTCCCCTAAAATCAGGAACAAGACAGGGCTGCCCCCTGTCACCACTGCTATTTAATATAGTACTGGAAGTTCTAGCCCAGCAATCAGGCAAGAGAAAGGAATAAAAAGTATCCAAACTGGGAAAGAAGAGGTCAAATTGTCACTACTTGCAGATGACATGATCCTTTATATAAAAAATTCCAAAGATTCCACGAGGAAACTATTAGAAACAATTATCCTTCATGGCATTTGTTGAAATTAAATGAGTTAATATAGTTAAAGCTCTTAGAACAGTGCCTGGCACATAGTGATTTCTATGTGAGTTAGCTATTATCATGTTCTAATGCTGCTCTCCTTAAATCTGTTAATGTGAATTACATTTGTTAGTGAACGAATTTTGCTTATTCATCTAATTTTAATAGATAAATTTCTTATATAGATTAATTCAAGTTTTATAATTTATTGTGGAGCTAACTTGGTCATTTGTATTTTCACTAAATTTCACCCATATTTTCTGGAATACATTTTTCCTTTATAATGTTTTACTTATTCTGTGTTGTTTATGTGCATGCTTCCTCTTTTTCCTCTCAGTCTGATTTCCGATTTGTTTATAGGTCAAATCTATGTTTTTCTGATCCATCAATTTCTGTTTATTTGAAATAAATCATTCCTTGTGCTAAAAAAAAAACAATTATCGAATATAGTAAAGTTGTAGGATACATAATCAACGTACAAAAATCAACAGCATTCCTACATATGAAAAATGAATCCTCAGAAAAGGAAATGAGGGAGTCAATTCCTTTTGCTATCACAACAAAAAGAATGAAATACCTGGGAGTTAACTTAACAAAGAACGTGACAGACTTATACACAGAAAACTATAAGACACTTTTGAAAGAAAATGGAACACATATTAAGATATGGAAAAATATCCTCTGTTCATGGATAGGAAGACTTAACATTATTAAAATGGTCATTCTGTCCAAAGTGATCTACAGATTTAATGCAATACCCATCAAAATCCCACAATCTTACCTTCATGAAATAGATAAATGAATTATCAGATTTATATGGAACCATAAAAGACCTCGAATTGCCAAAGCAATACTACATAAAAAGAATAAGGCTGGTGGCATTACACTCCCTGACTTCAATTCATATTACAAAGCATCAATAGTCAAAACAGCTTTGTATTGGTAGAAAAACAAAAATATAGACCAATGGAATAGAACTGAAAGCCCAGAAATAAACCCAGAAATTTATGGACAAATAATTTTCGATAAAGGAGCAAAAAAACATACAATGGGGAAAAGACAACCTCTTTAGTAGGTGGTGCTGGGAAAACTGGAAAAACATATGCAAAAGAATGAACCTGAGCTATGAACTCTCTCCATATACAAAAATTAACTCAAAATGGATTAAAGACCTTCATATAAGACCTGCAACAATAAACTATATAGAAGAAGACATTAGTACTATACTTATAGACCTAGGACTCAAGGAAGACTTCATGAACCTGACCTCAAAGGCAAGGGAAGTAAAAGCAAAAATAAATGAATGGGACTATATAAACTAAAAAGCTTCTGCACAGCAAAAGAAACAATCAACAAGGCAAAGATACAGCCAACTGAATGGGAGAAAACATTTGCAAATAACGCATCAGATAAGGGTCTAATATCTAAAATATATTAAGAACTAATAAGACTTAACAACAACAAAACAAACAACCCAATTGAAAAGTGGGCAGAAGAACTAAACAAACACTTCTCCCACGAAGAAATACAAATGGCCAGCAGACATATGAAAAAATGCTCATCCTCATTAGCTATCAGGGAAATGCAAATCAAAACCACAATGAGATCCCACCTCACACCTGTGAGAAGGGCTATCTATTATCAACCAGACAAGGAATAACAAGTGCTGGAGAGGATGTGGAGAAAAAGGAACTCTTGCACACTGCTGGTGGGAGTGCAAACTGGTACAACCACTGTGGAAGGCAGTGTGGAGGTTCCTCAGAAAATTGGGAATGGAGTTACCATATGACGTAGCAATCCCCCTTCTGGGGATCTACCCAAAAAACTTGAAAACCTTGGTCTGCAAAACTTATGTACCCCAATGTTCATTGCGGCTCTGTTCACAGTGGCCAAAGCATGGAAACAACCAAAGTGCCCTGTGACAGATGACTGTATAAAGAAGCTTTGGTACATATACACAATGGAATATTACTCAGCTATAAGAAAAGATGAAATATTGCCATTTGCAACAAAATGGATGGACCTGGAGATCATCATGCTTAGTGAAATAACCCAGACAGAAAAAAACAAAAAGTGTATGAGTTCACTCATATGCAGAATATAAAAGTGAAAGCAAAGAAAAAAAGAAATGAACAAACAAATAACCCACGGACACAATCAATATTTTAATGTTTATTTGGGGATGAGTCAGTTAGGGAGGGGGAAATGGGAGGGGATGGGAGAGAAGGAAGAGGAAGGTAAATATAAGGTGATGGAAAGAGAAGTCACACACACACACACACACACACACACACACACAAAAATAGAAGTCGCAGCAGGTGGTGAACTTATTATACAACAAGTTGACAATGCACTCTAGTATTGTATGCCTGAAACCAATGTAATCCTTGCTAACAGATGTCACCCCAATAAGTCTAACAATAAATATGAATTTAAAAAATAAAAATAAATAAATGAGAAATTTCAGAAAAAACATTACACATAAACTGTAGAACAACCATCATTGAGAATCACCTGAAGTCTATCTGGAGATAGAAAACATAAAAACCATTCATAAATAAATAATACAATAACTGAAATGTACCGTACGTTAGGGGAAATCAATGGGAAATTACATAAAGCAGAGGATCAAATCAGTGATACAGAACATAAGGTAGCAGAAAACACCCAAAAAGAACAGCAAAAAATAAAAAATATCCAAAAAATGAGGATAGTTTAAGGGGCCTGTGAGACAATATCAAGCATACCAACTATTACATCATAGGGGTGCCAGAAGGAGAAGAGAGAGAGCAAGAGATTGAAAACCTATATGAAGAAATAACAACAGAAAGCTTCCCTGACCTGGAGAAGGAAGTAGATAAACAAGTCCAGGAAGCACAGAGAGTCTCAAATAAGATGAACTCAAAAAGGCCCACACCTAGACATATCATAATTAAAGTGTCAAAGGTTAAAGACAAAGAAAGAATCTTAAAAGCAGCAAGAGAAAAGCAGTTAATTACCTACAAGGGAGCTCCTATAACACCGTCAGCTGATTTCTCTACAGAAATTTTTCAGGCCAGATGGAGTTGGCAGAAAGTATTCTAAATGATAAAAAGCAAAGACCTACAACTAAAATTACTCTACCCAGAAAAGCTATAATTTAGAATTAAAGGACAGATAAAGAAAAAACAAAGGAGTTTATCATCACCAAACCAGTATTGCAAGTAATCTAAGAGGGACTTCTTCAAGATGGAAAAAAAAAGATAAAAATATGAATAATAAAATGGCAATAACTGCAGATATATCAACAATTACTTTCAATGTAAATGTATTAAATGCTCCAATCAAAAGACATAGGGTGGCTGAATGGATAAGAAAACAAAATCATACATATGCTGCCTACAAAAGACTCACTTCAAATTGAAAAACATTAACAGAGACTGAAAGTCTGGGAAAAGATATTTCATGAAAATGTAAATGAAAAATTAAAAGCTGTAATACCAATACTTACACAAGACAAAACAGATTTTAAAACAAAGGCTACAACAAGAGATAAAGGAAGACCAAGTAATCTCAACTCTGGGTATTTGAAGAAACTCAAAATGCTACTTTGAGGGAATGTGTGCATTTACATTTTCATTGAAGCATTGTTTATATTGACCAAAATATGGAAGCAGCCTTGGGGTCCATCAATGGATGAATGGATGAAAAGGTGGTGGTACATATAATACAATGGATTATTGCTCAAACTTTTAAGAGAATGGGTTCTTGTAATCTGCAATGATGTGAATGGACCTGGGGAGTATTGTGCTAAGTGGAGTATATCAGACAAAGAAAGAGAGATACAATGTGATTTTCCTTTTATGTGGAATCTAAAGAACAAATTAAACAGACAAATAAAACAGAAACAAACTCATAGATGTAGAGAACATTTTGATGGTTGACATATGGAAGGGAGATTGTGGATGAGAAAAAAAAGGAAGAGATAAAGAAGTAAAAATAGCTTGTTATAAAGTAGTTATGGTGGTGTAGGGTATAGCATGAGGAATATAGGAAAAATATTGTAAATAACTATGCATGATGTCACATGGTACTAGATTTATTGGGGTGACAAATGGGAGGGATTTAGGGGGCAGGATGAAAAAGTGAAGACATTAAGAAGTACAAATTGGTAGTTGCATAATAGTCTTGGAGATGTATAGTAAAGCATATGGAATATAGTAAATAATATGGTAATAACTATGTGTAGTGCCAAATGGTTACTATACTAGTCAGGGGGACCACTACTTACATTAATATAAAATAATATTGAATGTTAATTGCAACTGAAAAATTTTTTAAATGGAAGAGTGAAAATAAGAGGTCCGAATTTCTGGGTTAAAACTTACTTCTTTTTACATCATAGGGAGGTAATGTACAGTATAGGGAATATAGTTAATAATATTGTGGGGAGTTCCCTGATGGTGTAGTGGCTTAAGGCTTCGGCGCTGGCGCTGTCAGTGCTGTGGCCTGGGTTCGATTCCCAGTCAGGGAGCTACCCACATACCAAAAAGAAAAAAAAAATTTGTGATAGCATGGTACAATGTCAGATGGTTGCTGGATTTATCATGGTAATAATTCCTTTATTCTTAGTGTTAAATTTATTGGGGTGACATTGCTTAGCAAAAATTACCTAGGTTCCAGGTGTACAATTTTACAGTGCATCATCTATATGTTGCATTATGTGCTCACCAACCAAAGTCAGGTCTCTTCCCATCACCATATATTTGACTCTCCCTCCCTCTTCACCCTCCCCTTTCCTCTTCTCTCACCCACTGCTCCCTTGCCCTCAGTTAACCACTAAATTATTAACTGTGTCCATGAGTTTTTGTTTCTTTGTTGCTTTCAGTTTTATATTCTGCATATGAATGAAATCATATGGTTCCTGGTTTTTCTGTCTAGCTTATTTCGCTTAGCATGATGATCTCAAGTTTTATCCATTTTGTCGCAAATGGTAGTATTTCATCTTTTCTTATAGCTGAGTAATAGCTGTGCATATGTACCACAGCTTCTTTATCCAGTCATCTATAGAAGGGCACTTCAGTTGTTTCAGTTGTTGATTTAGCCACCGTGAGCAGCACTGCAATGAACATTGGGGTATACACTTCTTTAGTTATATAAATGTTGAATAACTATGGGGTACACCTGGAACTAATATAATATTGCATGTTAGTATATTTTAACAAAAATCTTAAAAAACAAAAACAGACAAAGAATGTCAAGTACAAAGACCTAGAATATTCTTTCTGCATAAGCAGTTATATTCTAAGTACCTATATCCAAAACTACTATTAGTGCTCATGGGTTTTATACTATGATAGCATATTTTGTAAATGCATAATATAATGTACAAAGCAGTGTTCACAAATTTTTGAATAAGTTTATGACCTCCCACTATAAAAGAAAACTTATTCATTTGAGGACTTCACACACACACACACACACACACACACATACACACACACACACACACACACACACACACACACAAATACTCTCATAGATTCTGATTGATTTGCCAAAAATTAGCAACTTCATGTAATACAATACATAGAAGATGTAATGTAGAATTGTATACTTGGGACCTATGTAATTTTTACTAATCAGTGTCACCCCAATAAAATAAAATTTAAAAAATATGCTACTTCATTAGATCCTACAATGTATTCTATGAGATGTCTCTTTCCTAAATGGGGCATTAACTGACTACAACACGAAAATAGAAATTGAAACTTTATAACTGAGATGGTTAATTGATGAGTATTGCAACTAGTAACTTGTTAATAATGTAGTAATACCAAAAAGTTAATGGAATCTGGAATCTTATGTTACATAAAGGAGAATTTTTAGAAATAGGGAGATCATCTAGTAGAAAGTCTGGTGTACTATGTATAATTCAGGCAATATATGGAACCAGGGCAGTAGACACCACAACAAATATAAAGGGTTGACCCCTACTATGTGTCTGCTGGCTGTAAGTCCTGACTGAAATATGTTATAAGCATGGGCCCAATTCATCATCAGAGGTATAAGGAGGAACATGACCATGCCCAGAGGAGAGTTCTCAGAATGGGGTGGATCATAGAACAGTTGACATACCTAGGGATGGTTTGGTACACTAAATTGTTGTTCCTCATTCTTCACCCCTCTACAATATTGTAATACATTCACATCCTTGACATAGTCTTTTGATGAGCAGAGTATACTTTACTGCCCCTTGGCTTCGGTCTTGGCCAGTATGATGTTAGTACATGTGAAACAGAGTTTAAAATTGGTTACTCTCTTGCACTTCTACGTTTTACCATGAGAACATTCCCATCTAGCTGTTGGCCCAAGGAGGATGAGGGATCTGTAGAGCACACCTGGAGTCAACCCACAACTTAGAGACAACTTCAGCTATTATTGCATTATGCTGAGTTTAAAAGGGGGAGGGTTTGCTTTGCAGCATTATTGTGATAACAGGTAACTAATACAGATAGTGATTAGATGTTATGTATTACCGGTACCATATGATAATCAAGGACCAGATGGAGTACATTAGAAAGGTCTACTATATGTCCATCTAAGTTCTCTTGTAGCCCTGATATTCTCCAATTTCATAAAAGGATGTGAAAAGTTTTCTGAAGGGAATAAATGTCTTTGGATCCACCAATTTTCACAATTCTAATTCAATCTGAAAAATGTTTCATTGATTTCAATGAGTTAAAGTAGATATCAATCTTACTCCAGCTCCTCAAAGTCTTTCAAGTTTCTTACAGTTTTAAAAATAACTATCTAATACTACTGATTTAGACTGACTTCATCACTTCCAAAAGTTTGGTGAAGGCTTCCAAAGGCATTGGCCCAAAGGTATTAGAGTCATGATTCAGTGAAGTTCAAGAGAATGAAGTTGTGTCAGTGGCCTGTTCAGCTCTCTAGGTTCCAAAGGGAAACCATTCACTAGCCATGCTTTCCTTAGCTTTAATACATGTCAGGGAGTGGGTCTTCCTTTGAGCCCATTATATTCTACTCCAATAAATCCCCACAACCCACAAGGGAAGAATGATAGGTTGACAGTTATTTTGATCTCTAGTTTTCATAAGGACTTTGATCTTAGAGTGTCAGTGTATTAGTAATGTTGCTAGAGATTTTTAAAATCCAAGGATCATAGGAATCTAGGTTACATATACTCATAGCTACCTACCAGATCTCTCCAAAACTTTGTAATGGTGGACAAATGCAATGACTAAGTAGCAAAAGTGACTTCATAATCCACTATCCCACTGATTCAAACTAATTTTCAGATATTAAAATCTCTGTTAATGGAATTTTATTTAAATAGGGTTTAAATAGTATTGATTCTCTGCTTTCCTTTCTCCAAAACTCCCACTACATCCCCCACCCCAAAGAGGAACACATACCTTCCCACCTTAAGTATTTATGCTGGCTGCAATACGGAGCTGAAACTCATTGTTTGAACCCTGCAAATGAATATACAAACAGCACTAAGGCCAACTTAAATAAGAAAAGGTATTTGTCAAAGTGAAGGCCTCGGATCACTAATGAATTCCTACAGATTTATCAAATGATTTCAGGACAGTCTCATAGTTTTAGTAGAAAGGGCAATGAAATTAATTAATTTACATGCTCCCTAGATTTGAAATGTAAGACCAATTATGACTATCACAAGAATTCCAAAATGTTCCTAATAATCATTAATCTTAAAAGATAGAATTTATCAGCTTGTCTTACCTAATAATTCAGTTACAAGATGGCTCTTTACTTTCCTATTTTCATGTTATTTGTAAGTTACTGTTTGTGGGTATTATATTTTTTGTTTTTCTTATTTATTGTCCTTGATTATATTTTCAATTCAAAACAATAGTTCAATAACAAATGATTCAATGAAGTACAAAATAACTCAAGAAAATGGTAACATAAATACAACTCAGAATCATGTTGTAAACTTAAATTGTGAGTAGAACTAAAGTACAAATATAAACTTTGTATCTCTTTGTTCTAGGACAAGTGAATGTGCGGTTGTGATGATTTCATTTAAACAGTCAAAAACAAAGAAACAATTATGATTAGGAAGTATGGTAATGACTGTTAAAAAATAAAACTTTGTTTAAAGTTTGCATAAAGGCATCACAGCTTTCATGTCCTTTTCTAATGAAGCACATGGCACTAAATATTTCCAATGCAAGTGCACAATAACGCTTTCCCTTAATAAATGATTTCTTTTTTCACTAAAAGCAAAGATCAGGTAATTCCAGGTGCACTATTCAAGGACTTATTTTATGTAGCAAAATCAGGATGTTACAGAGGCTGCTAGAGATCACCCAGTTCTGTATTCCTTACTTTCCAGAAACAGAAACTGATGTGTTAGTTGGGCACATGGACACTCAGAATAAATATGCAATTACTCTACTGCCTTATAACTATGTATGATCATGTGACTGAATTTTAGCCAACAAGATGTGAGGGAAAGTGATGTGTACTACTTTTGTAGTCTTTTTGTAGAAAAGGGGCATGTATTTTCCTCTCCGCTCTCCCCATCCACTGCTTGGGATATGGATGTGGTGGTGAGCCATTTTGGACCATACAGGTGAGGTCAATACTTGACAGAAGGCAGAGTAATAAGAAGGAGCCTAGATGTCTGGATGATTTCCAGAGCACAGCCTCCATGCCAGTCCTAGACTATTTAACTCCAGACTGTTACATGAGATAGAAATCAAATTCTAGTCTGTTGAAGCCTCTGTTAATTTTGGTCTCTATTTCATGCAGTGAAATACTCAGACTTAATACCCAGGTATAAGGTACTTGATTGCCAAGAAGGTTGTGACAAATTTAATGACAGATATTGTACTTAAAGCCAAACAATAAAAAGGTGTTGAAGGACCCTTTTGGATGTTACAAAACATCAATGACAAAAGGAAGAGCATTTACTATCATGTGTGCATGAAAGCAGGTATCTCACACTGTACTCATAGTTAAATGAAACCACTGACGTATAGATTATAAATCAGCTCTCACCATATGTACGGGGTATATATGATTGCAGCATTCAATTACTTTTATTATTTTATGTTTATCACTGGCAACCCAGAATACAAAAGAAGAGGGTTTTTTTTTTTCATTTAGTTAATGATTATTTTGTGAGTGATGATTTTAACTGGGAAAAACAATGCATCTGGATTAGTACTGATAGAGAACCTGCAATGTGTACAGTGCTGTCAAAACAAAACAAAGCAAAACAAAATAAAACAAAATTTGAGATTGTGCCTGAATACCTGAACAAATATTCATAGAAAACAACTGGTGGTCAACAACTTGTATGCTGATCATGTCTCAGTTTTGAAAGAAATGGCAACAATCATGCTTTTAGTTAGTATATGGCATCTGATTTTACTAATTTTCTGACTGCTATGAGAAGAATCAAGCAGTGAATCCAAGACTCTGCTTTTCTATGAATTATGCTGGCTTTCAAGGGGGAAGATGCTACATGTGTTTTTACAACAAAGGAACAAATTTCCTCAAGACACTAAAACAATGCCAATAAAGACCATTCTGACTTTGGGAGAATTTCTCAAGTTGGGCATTTTATTGATAAATTCTTTAACTACAAGGGTCTGAATTGACCTCTTTAGGGTTAAGCTGACACGATGTTTTATGAGTTTATGAAGGTTAAGCTAAAGAGATTTCTTTAAAATAGACAGGTTCAAGTTGCTTGATCAAGATTTGAACTCTTTCCTACCACTTGCTAATTATTTTCACTTGTGGAAGAAGGAAACTGATAACATGTATTGGATATAGTGGGATGATATGTGAAATAATGACATTTTACATATTTTTATTTCCCTACATGCCCTTTATTTGCCACATCTTCCTTCTTATCTCAAACTAGACTTAGGCCTCTATAGCCTCAGGGAAAGAAATGGGAATTAAGATTTCAACATACGAATTTTAGGGACACAAACATTCAGATCATAGCAAAGGCATTGCTTTAAGATGGGATGTGTTCACATACTAAACATACCAGGTATATTTATTGATGCAAATTATAGGATTGAAAGCAGAATATTGATAATGTATCTTTCTCTAATGTATTATCGGGCCTTCTCTGGGGGTGTGGGTATACATACAAGAACTTGTGGATTCTATCCTCTACTATTCTGAGTTATAGAAACTAAACCTGACCCTCTCATGCTTAGATACAGTGCACTTCCATTGGCACTAAAGGGTCTAATCTCTAAATTTAAAGAGAATTACATCATGCCTTTCCTGGGGCTCTGCTTGTTGGAGGAGGTAATGGGGTACACATGGGACTCCTGTACAAAATCAACTCTACTGTGTCCTTTCCAAACTATTACTCAGCTTTCCCTGCCCAGACTAGTTTTATCTCCTTTTCTTCCATATAAGAGTAAAACCAGCAAGAAGCTCAGAAGTCAAGAATTATGGCTTAGATTGTGGTGGTGGTTTAACAGATATATATGTATCTCCAAAATCATCAAGTTATATACACTAAAAAAGTACAGCTTTTTGTATATCAATCATTCCTCAATAAAATGTATTTTCAAAAAAATAAATAAAGGAGTAATTGGAGAGAAAAACAAGAACAACAATAACCAATACCTGTGTAAATAGAAACCAAATTAAAATAGCATAGATCAGTAACCATTATAATTGTAAATAAATACCTTTATTAAGACAGAAATGCTCAGATTGGATGTTAAAAAATCAATTATACGTTGTTTCTAAGAGATACACCTAAGACAAAATGATAAACAAAAGTAGAAAATGAAGAGATAGAAAAGATACTCCATGCAAATGTTCACAAAAGAAAAGCATGTACAGCAGTATTAGTGTCAGACAAGATAGAATTTAAGATGAAAAACATTAAAAATTACAAAATGGATGTTTTGAATTGACAAAAAGAACGATACTCAATAAAGACATGAATATGATTTTTTCACATGTTTATGACATAGCTTTGAAATAAATATATAATATAAAAGTATTATAAATGGAAAGATAAACTGAAAATTCATAGTCCCTAATCATACTGTTAGACTTTATCTTAACTATCTAAGAAATCAACAGATTGAGTGAACAAAACTACAATGAACCATCCATTAAACCACAAAGAAAATCTCAAGAAATTCTCAAATATAGAGATCATACAGATCATATCCCTTAAACTTATTTAATAAAGTTAGAAATTGACCATTAAAAGCATGAACAAAAACATTCTAAACAATTTCTTTGAGGACGAGTGGGTTAGGGAGGGGAGAAAGGGGAGGGGGTGGGAGAGGAGGGGGGGAAGCTAAATATAAGGTGATGGAAAGAGAAAAAAAATAAAATAAATTAATTAATTAATTTAAAAATTTCTGGATTAAAGTAAAAAACGATGTCCAAAATATATAAACTACAAATAAACAATAGTGAGAACACTATGTGCAAAAACCTATAGGATGCATCCAATGTAGAATGCAAACAGAAATGTCTTGTATCATTTATGAGAAAGCATGAAATGTTTCAGCTAAATGGCTTAAGTTTTTACACAAGATGGTAGGAAAAAAGCACAGCAAAATATTCTCAAAGACAGTGATAAAGTAATAAAGACAAAGCACATCATAATAAAATATAAAAATTAGGCTTGATCAATAAAACTAAAGCTGGTTCTTTGAAAGTATAAATAAGAGAAACAAATATTTGCAATTGTGTCAAGAAAAGAAAGGCGCATTAGGAATACAAAAGGAGATATAACTATAGTTATTAAGATTTCACACAAGAGAATATACATGCTTATTCAAACAATTTTGAAAGTTAAGAAAGTTCCCACATGATGTAAATTGTATATAATGAGATGGATAGTTTATTTTTATGTTCTACAAGACTACAAGGGTTCAAGATGTATATTCTTAATCTACTATCTTAAGCCAAGCCTCCACATTTATTTTTTCTTACTGTGGAGTACATGTTTTATGTTGTCTCATTACCTTTGGAGAACTACACAGGTTAAAAATACATAAATGTAAATAAACATTGTAGAAGTTATAGAGATATTATCTGTTATTTTTATACATGTGTTTACCAGTAACCCCTGAAAAAAAACTGAAAGGAGCTACTCATGTGTTATTTTGCAGACACTTTGCGGCTTGTTTCCTAAACCATAGGAACTCCAGAGGCAGAAATATGGTAGTCTCTGCATGGTGAAAATTCATTTCAGATCCCCGAGGCCCACAAGTAGAAGAGGTAGAGTATAAAACTAACCTATGAAGGGATTACATTGATTTGTTTGATTGCTCTACTACTTGTGCATCAAATGTGTCTTTTGCTCAATAAATAAAATGGAAAAAATAACTTGTTGCCCACTGAGAAGGTATAGTTACAACTTCATACTTCTCTTTTCCTGCTCTTATTTGGATGCTGGAATGAGATTTTGACCAGTGAAACCTTGTGAATATCTCAAAAGCAGACAGAAATGAACTCTTCTAACAACAGTGGCCTGAATACTTCCTCTATCTGTTAGTCAAACAAAACAAAACAAAACAAACAAATAAACAAAGAACAAGAGGTAACATTTATTTAGTTCTAATTCTGTGCCACTTTTCTAAGTGCTTTATTTTATCTTCACAACAAACCCCTGAAGTAGGTATGATAGTGATCTCCAGTTTACTGATAAGAAAACTCAAGCTCAAGGCCATTAAGTTGCCTATGCTTAACATATCCAGAATTTGAACCCAGGCATTTGCATTTCAAGATTCACATGTTGAACCACTATGGCATACTACCTCTTTGTCAGATCTTTTTTGGAAAACTTTCTCCACCTTGTCTTTAAAAATGTCTCAACACCATTGTCTGGAGTAATACACCTTGATTCCAGAATCTCTTGGGACATGACTTGTGGTACTCACCCCGGTCTTTCATCAGCCAATTTAATGAAGTCTAGACAATGAGTCAGATTTGAGTTAATGCACTCTGGCCCAATACAATGTTCCGTCCAACAAAGATGTTTTGCATGATGTATTACGTAGATCTGGTTTTAAATTCTCCTCATAAACATCTGAAAACAATTTTTGAAGTTCGTATTATTAGCAAAGAAATAGTCATTTAATTAATGTACTCTCTTATAGAAATGATATGATACCTCTATCTATTGATTTATGGACCACACATTTATGGGTAAACTATTTTTTAACTTTGTCATACACTTCATAACCCCAGCAGGACCAGTTCACAACTGATAGGAGCTATCTTCTTCTTGCTTGACAGACTCATTCCCATAACACTGCAGCCCATGTCATGCATTCATTGTTGGTTGTGGTAATTTATTTCAGGGATGTACTCATAACTTTTAACCATATTTATAAGGAGTGAGGTATTATATTAAAACAATGGATTGATGCAGTGTTTAGATAAAACACATTCCATTTTTGGTTCCATTTTACTATGTTCCAGCCAAGTATACATATGTCTATACAATGCAATATAGATTTTCCTTTTTTCTTGCTGATTTTCTGCTAAATCATTTTGCCTTTGTTTTATAAAGTTTCCCTAGTATCTGCACAAAGAGTTAGAAGTCTTTTTAACTCTTGATAATTAGAGTAATGTATGCTCTAAGGAGCAGCAAATAACCCCACAGACAAGTCAGGTGATCCTTTTCAAGGACAACAATTCATTAGGAGTTAGCATAATATGTATGGTAGGAGTAGAGGAGGACTAAATCCTGTCAATAAGAATACCATCTTGGTCAATGTTTGATAGAGGAACAATTAACTTTATGCTTTAATTGATTTGGAAAATGCTGTTCCTGCACACAACTTCCTTATATTTATAGATTGGAAATTAAGGAATGAAATATGTCTTGCCTGGAAAAAGGTTAGGATAGGATAGATTTGTAACCAAAGAAATGTGTCTAAGGGAGCTTTTCTTTTCTTTTGAGACTTAAACTAAAAACCTGCCCTTCACTTAGATGGATTGGGTCCAGGTTTTTCCTTTAAAAAAGTAATTGAAATGGGAGACACCCACCTCAAATAGCAAAGGTCTCATAGTGAGCCCTGTGTATGTGGGATCAGGTTTCTCTTCTTACAAACAGTACTAAATTGGAAACTAACTGGGACCCATCTCCCATCACCACACTGCCCCACCCCCAACCTGGAACTGAGCTCAGGGAAACATTTCAAAGTGTCAAATGCTAAGTATGACTAAGTACAATAACCATCCTCTTACCAAAAGTGTGGGAGATTTCTAATACTCTTAAAAACTGAGCTAGCTCCAACTGGCTTGGATCTACAGTTGCTAGAAAAAAATACATGAATAACATCAGTTACAACTCAAAAGAAAATTTTACATGTGGGCTTCTTGTATATATATGGCTTTCATCTATATTTAGCTGACTAAAAACAATCCACAATATAAAATAAGTAGCAAATTTTACTCAGCATTATGGAGAGGCAGACCTACTGCAAATGGGAGCTACAAATCCTTTGTGTGTGTGTGTGTGTGTGTGTGTGTGTGTGTGTGTTTTCAGGGGCTGATGTGTATAGGAGAGGGTAGAGTGATTTGTGTTAAATCTCTTGCAATCATGTTCAAGGTGACAAGATAACATACCACTTAAGATCCTTTCATTTCACGAGAAGCTAGTTACACAGTGGATGGTCTAAAACTTGTCTGTCTTACTATCTTCTCCCTGCAAACCTTGCATTTTAAAACCCTTCCAAACAATACAAAAACTGTATCTATACAGCATTCATTGCCATGCAAAAAACCACTCTGATGAGAAATTTCCTGAAGTACACCCTCTGCTACTTTCTGCCCCACCCCACCCCCACACACATACAACAGACATGGTTACAACTTAATGTTGCCAGATTCTGGAAGGCACATGAATATTTTCCAAAATGAAACAAGCCTTGGACTTTTGGTGTGATAAGCAAATTGCTAAGAGAGTTTACCTGTTCAAACCAAGTGACTAAGATGTAGATACAATAAATACATTCGTCTGTCAAGTCAAACTGTTCTCTGACACCCACTGCTCTCGGTGACTTCAGTGTGGGTATGTATGTTCTTGAGAACTGAAATCTGTTCTTGTTTCTGATTCTTACTAATCTACATTCAAAAGCTTGAATTTCATATTCAGGGCCTAGAAGTCTTAACATGAGAAGTACAAAAGGCAGTGGAAATAAAAATGCATGCTTCTGCTGTACAGAACAAAAGGATTCAGGTTGAAAATGAGCAAAAATTGGATCCCATTTGAAAGTAGAATTTGAAACAGAAGGTACCAGCTGTCTGCAAATGTGTGTGGGGAATTAATTTTTTTCTATGTACAAATTAAAAGGGGATCTTTGAATAAAGAAATATTTAAAAGAAAACAAACTCCATCTGCCATAAATCTGATACAAAAATATTCAGAGTGGTAATGAGAGACATTTGGAAGTAATAGCATTGTATGCCTCCTGAATGATTGCTTGGTTTTAAGGAAACAATATTTTCTTTCTTTTTTTTTTCTCAAAGAAAATCTTTGAATTTTCAGAACTCCATGCATTTGTGTTGATCCAAATTTTCAAAGCTAAAAAAGTAATCTGGGTGAAATTGACAGTCGTTTGTAGGCATGTATTACATGTCATAACCAGATTACTGTTTTCCTGATCCCTCTCACTGCTTCTTCCTCATTGATGAGTCATCACATTGTGGATTGCCACCTCAGGTCACCCAAAAATGTCTCCATACATCATCGACGTTGGGATCTGTCATTTTTGACTGGCCTTTGTTTTGAAGTTTGAGATCTAGTATTAGGGAAGTTGGTACCTGTTGACCTTTCTGGTATAATTCCTAGCATGGACTTCTTGTTTAGCTTTTAGAGTCTTTAGGTTGATTAGACAGAGTGATTACATATCCCAAATATGTTCACTTACATTTAATGTTCTATGACATTAATTTTAATGCTATCTAAATGACTTGGCTTGATAATGTGTTAAGTGACTTAAAAGTCTAGAAAACAGGTCAGGGACCTCAAACAGGCTTTCTCCCCAACTTGGGTAGGGAGTTTCTGAACCAGAGATCTTGTGGGGAGAAGTCATCAAGTTATTGGCACATTCTCCATTGCTTCTTACTGTCAGGAGGCTCCTGGTTACTTGGTTTATGGGAAGGTTGTGAGAGATGAGAGAGTGGTGGCATAATATGAAAGGGTAAATTGATTGCCAAAAGTGCAAGCTTCAGTCACAGTGAAATTATCCAGAGAAACATTTCATTTATAAAGATAAGTCTGGTTGAACTACTAAAAAATGAGAGCAATTCTCCCAAAGCAAAGCAATTCCATACATAGCTATTTCTTTTCATGGTCAACTCCAGAAAAAAAGCAGCAGACAATTTTTAGTCTTCACAATGGCACAGTTTCTTTGACTTTCCTTTCAAAATAATATATTTCACATTTGGCTTGCATTTTTGAGCCAGTTGTACCTGAAAATCACATCTCAAGATAAAAATGTCAATTGACCCTTAATAACTGACATTAGAGAAAAAATGATTTCTAATATCTGTGATAACTGCTGTTTATAGTCCTCAGAGTGCCATTAATACATATTAAAATGTAAGTTAAAATCAAGATCATCAGAAACTATTTTAATTCTTAGTTAATGACTGTTGAATAATTGTCACATATGATCAAGTAGTAAAGGCTATGTGATTCAGCTGATCCCATCTTTACTAATTTTAAAAATATTATAAAGTAATTCCCAGCTAATTATAATGGACTTGCTTTCTCTTGATAAGTAAAACTGCTTTCAGAAAAGTTAATAGAGGGAAATCTTGTTTTACAATTGCAATCTGTTTGATTTCATCTAAGCACACTTTAAGTTTCCTAACAATTAATGTTAAATGAAATGATATTTGGAGGACAACCGTATGGGTCTTTTTTTATTTAATAAGCATTCATTGGGTATCCAGGTGGGGTAGGTCCTAGAGATAAGAAAATGGAGAAGACAGAGAAGTATGGAGACTAGTGTGGGGCAGGTTCACAAGTAATGTTTGTGAGATACAGAGTATACATGGAATCAGGGAAATATTACATATACACAAAATCTTATGGGAGTATAGAGAAGGAGGCAATTCATTTTATGGTAGAGGAGACGTTAGAGGTTAGTATGAACCTGAATAAGATGGTAGGGAGCCGAAATGGTAGGGAAGGAAGTTACAAGAATGACCAGTTTGAACAAATATAAGAAGGCATAGAAACTAATGATATATGTAATAAAAGGGGGAGTAGTCCAGTATAATTCAAACTTCAAAGGAGTTCTATAATATGAGGCTCGAAAAGTAGCTTGGGGACTACTTGCAGAATAAATTTGAACACCCAGCTAAACTAAGATTTGAATGTAACTCTTCCAACTCTCAAACATACAGTCAAATATTTAAATTGAAAGTCAATGTAACTCCTAGAATGTCCATTGAGGGAATTGGAAGGAAAGAGGAAAGCAAGGCTGGCAAGAGAGCAGGCAGGCTGGCAGGACCACTACTGTAAAAGTAACCTGGTTTGGGTTTTCTTGTTGTTTTTTTTTTTTTTTTTTTTTTTTTAACAGAAATAGATATGTCAATAAAACAAGCTCTACTTTAGGTTGAATGTAGGAAAGATTTAAAATATTACTTTATTATTACTTTTTGAAAAAAAATAGACAAAAGAGCTGGCAACTGAAAATTTTCATAGTGTATAGTCAACACAAATACTCATCCATCAATCTGGTAGATGGCTATGTGACTGTTAATGTACCAGGCACTGAGCTGAAAGCTAAAAATATAGAAAAAAAATCATAAAACAATGCCCCTAGCCCACCGCAGTGTCACAGAGTGTTCAACCAAGAGGTGAACAATCCATTTTTATGAAAAGGAATGAGTGCTGGGCTACAGATCCTATAAACTTTGCAGAATGAAAAAGGGGATTAAGTTTCCTTGGGTGGGTCTGGGAAAGCTTCCCAAGGGGACAGAAACATGTCTCTGTAAAGAACAATAATTTGCTAGTGATACTAGCATTTATAAAGAGAAGCTTCCAATCTGCCCTGACTGGAAAGCCCGGAGTGTCTGGCCCTGCAGAGTAAAAACTATAGATAGTAGGGATAGAATAGAGCACAAATATGGGATAGGCCCAAAGATAAGATGCAATTAGATGGTGAGGGGGCGGCTAGATATTGAAAAAAAAAAAAAAGGAAGCCAGAAAGCAAAGAATGTGTCTTTCCTTTCTTCTGAGGGCAAGAAGCATCCTGCCAGGTATTACCAAAAGCTTCTTTTGAAGGCTTGGAGCAAAAGATCATGGAAGTCATGTTTTGTTTTATTGTGGTAAAATACACATAAAGTAAAATCTACCTTCTCGACCATTTTTAACTGTACTGTTCAGTGGTAATAAATACATTCACATTATTGTGCAGCCATCACCACAACTCATCCCCATGACTCTTCATCTCTTCATCTTGTAGAGCTAAAATTCTATCCCCATTAAACAGTAACTCTACCTTCTCCCATCCTCCCAGCTCCTGGAACCATCATTTGATTTTATGCCTTTATGATTTTTGGTTACTCCAAGTTACTCATATAAGTAGAATCATACAATATTTGTCCTTTTATGACTGGCTTATTTCACTTAAAATAATGTCCTCAAGGTTCATCTGTGTTGTAGCATATTGCATCTTTTCTAAGGCTGAATAATATTCCATTGTACAGATAGACCACATTTTGTTTATCTATTTATCTGTCATTGGATACTTGAGTTGCTTTCATTTTTTTTTCAATTCATTTTTATTGTTAGATTTATTGGGGTGACATCTGTTATCAAGGATTACATAGGTTTCAGGCATACAATTCCACAGTGCATTGTCAGCTTGATGTATAATAAGTTCACCACCCAATGTGACTTCTCTTTCCATCACCCTATATTCAGCTTCCCCCTCCACCCCCTCCACTTTCTCCCCTCCCCATCCCACCCATCCCCAAACAAACATTAAACTATTGATTGTGTCCATGGGTTATTTGTTTAGATATTATAAATAAACCTGAGTGTACAAAAATCTTTTCAAGACTTGCTTTTAATTCTTTTGTGTACATAACCAGAAGTGGATTTATCAATCATATGGAAATTACATTTTTAATTTTTTGAGGAACTGCCATACAGTTTTCAATAGCAGCTGTATCATTACATATTCCCACCAATAGTGCAAAAAGATTCCAATTTCTCCACATCTCCACTAACAATTGTGTTCTGCTTCTTTGATAACAGCCATGCTAATGAGTGTGAGGTGTTATCTCATTGTAGTGTTTTTTATTTCCTTTTTAACACACTTGCATAATTTTTGCTTGGCTGTTTTTCAACTACAGTTGACATTCAATATTATTTTATATTTTATATTTTAACTGCACAACATTGTGATTAGACATTTATATAATTTATGCAGTGATCCCCCAGATTAGTTTAGTACTAGGCTAATACTAGATTAATCTCATTGTAGTTTTGGTTTGCTTTTGCATTTCCCTAATTATAAGTGATCTTGAACATCTTTTCATGTTATTGGGTATTCATATTCTCTTTTGAGAAATCTCTATTCTAGTCCTTTGCTCATTTTTGAATCAGGCTGTTTGGCTTTTTGTTGTTGAATTTTAGAAGTTCTCTATATATTTTGGATATTAATCTCTTATGTAGTATATATGCTTTGCAAATATTTTCTCCCATTCTGCAGGATGTCTTGTTACTCTGTGGATAGTGTTTTCACAAAGTCCATTTGTCTACTTTTTTTCTTTTGTAACCTATGCCTTTGGTGTCATATCCACAAAATCATTACCAAATCCAATGTTGTGACACTTTTGTCTTATGTTTTCTTTTATTGTTTAGGTCTTAAATTTAGGTTCTTGATCAATTTTGTTTTAATTTTTGTATATGATGTTAGATAAGATTCCAACTTTATTTTTGCATGTGGATAATCAGTCCTCTCAGCACCATTTGTTTAATAACAACCATGATTATTGATATTAATTTTAAAAATGGATTTGAATCAATAATTACCCCCATGTTTTGTAAGTGTGCTTTTGAAGAACAGAAATAGTAACATGTTTTTAAACCCATCATAATACATGTGACTTAAAAAAATAGCCATAACAAGATCTGAGCAACTCACAAAAATGGTTTGGGGAGGGTATTTTGAACATGACATCCTACTCCTTCTCAGTCTTTTCACCACTGCTCTTCAACCCTCTGTAGTCTCCTCTTTGCCAATCCCTGCAACATTACCCATGGGAAACTACCATCAGTTTCCACTCAGTGTTTGACTGCAGTCCTGACCAATTGTAAGTGACATAACTGATACTGGCCCTTGATTGACCAGAAACATACCAGTTATTTGATGGAGCAGGTAGAATTAACTCTAGGGTATCTGTAGCCTGATTCTTGTAGGAACAAACCTTTTATCTGTTAGTAAGAGAGACCACAAAGCTTCACCTCTTGCAATCCCTAATATTGACATAGATTAAAGCTGGATAGCTATTAAAATAAACTTATAACTCTAGTGAAGAGGGCATTCATGGAATGGGGCTGAGGCCTGTTGAAATAAAAAGAAGTAATCTCCAAGATGTTAAATAAGTCCAAGTGTGTAAGAAGTGTCATAGTGTTGTGTTTAAAGGTGTCACCTGAAGACCAATCCTCAAGTAACAGTGTTTGTGAAATAGAATTAAGACTCTTTTTTCTTGACAATTAATGAGGATAATCGTTTGCTAAATAAAATATACATACCAGTTGTTATAGTGCAGCCTCAATTTCCGAATTGAACTAGGCACTCTCCGCTCAATCAAAACACTTGATATAGCTTTAAACATACAGTAAATAAATAGAGTGCTCAAATAGCATGCTTCTTGTAGTAGATAAAGGTAAACAACATACAATCCCTTCAGTAACATACATGCCTTGAATCTGGGATTACATTACATCATCCAAAGTCATCAATAATAATGATGGCAAAATAGCAGCTCTTATTCATTGAACACATATTAAGTTCATATAGTAAACTATAAATGCATAACTTTACTTACAACAACAGCCTTTCAAGGTAGACATTACTTTTTTCCATTTTATAATGGGGGAAAATGAGAAAAGTGAAGTAACTTGTCTGCAATCACTGCCAGTATGTCTAGTTCTCACTCTTCGATCCTAGGCTGCCATTTTACTTGTGCTTTTTTCAGAATGCGGTTATAAAGAGACAAACCTAACAGTTAAGAACCATATATCCAATTTCTACTCATTGCTCTGTGTCTTGCCTCCCATAGTGATGGCTTTGTAGAAGTTCCACTCCTTCGTGATCTTGTTTTTTGGCAAAATTGATCTTCTTTGGAGGAGAAAGTAGTGGTTAGAAGCGGGCATGAGAAAAACTTTTGAGATCCAGGTAATATTCTATTTCCTGACTTGGGTACAGTTCCTTGGGTGTGTTCACTTTGAAAATTCATTGGCTTTTTAGTAGTTTTCTTTATGTATAGTGCATTAAAAAAATTCTACCTTGTTTGCCTCTTATCCCTGTCTCTATTATTATTACCACTTTGAATAAATCATTCATTCTCTTGGTAATTGTTCAAGAGAAAGATCCAATGACAAAGTAGTGAGAGGCTAGATGAAATTATTGAAACAGCATGCTACATGGCCAAGTAATCAACATGTAGTTCAACCTGGAGCCTTTAGTATGTTGAGCACTGTGCTCTTCAGATGATTGAGTAAATTTGCCAATCACCACAAAGTGGCCTTATCACAAATTGGTCTTTTACATTAAATCCAAATGATTGGTTCTCATCCCTGGGTGTGCTCTGGTCAAACCTATGATAAAAGACTAGTAATTTGCATGAAGTTGTTTCTGAAAAAGAAAAGTGGCTCTTTTGGATACTTCTGAGCTCATCTAACTTAGAAAAAGTCAGAAAAAATCTGTTTCACTGATTTACCATAGGACATTCAGGTAAAATCTGGTGGCAAGAGTAAGAATGTTTATTAAAAGGGATAGTGGAGTTCCCTGATGGTGTAGTGGCTTAAGGCTTCAATCGCTGATGCTGTCAGCGCTGCGGCCTGGGTTCGATTCCCATCCAGAGAGCTACCCACATACCAAAAAGCCAAAAAAATATATTAAAGGGGATAGAGAACTACAATGAATTCCTTTGACTTCAGGGAATGCCCAGCAAAAGGGTGGTGGTGACTGATCTTCTGCTCTTTGTTGAATACCTGTCATGTGCTTAGCAAATGCATTCTCCCCTTAATCTTGGCTAAGTAAGCACAATGATGTTCATTGAACAAATTAGGAAAGTGAAGACCAGAATATGAAAGTAAAGATCAGAATAGGAAAGTAGTTTGCCAAGGACATATAAATTGAAGATGGCAGATTATAGATTAAAATTTACCCTTTCCACTATCCTATGGTATCTATATACCCAAATCACTTAGAGGGAGGAGATAACTAGATGAATTGAGTCTAACAACTGATTATTAACAAATTAAAAATCTGTCTCCCCTGTCAAAGAGAAATTTCAACATTTTCGCTTTCATATTGACAAGCAGGGATTATAAAGACTTGGAATTGGGGAAGTAAACCTGGGTTTGACTCCTGACTCTGCCACAAACTGTCATTTTATTATTCTAAGCTTCAGAGTGTTCCTTTTTATCTGTAAGATAAGGATGGTGAAGCTGGCCTATGTCACAGAGTTGTTAAGAGATCATTTGACTAAAATATATGACAATTTTTAAAAAGAAAGTGCTGTAAAATGTATGAGAAGGAATTATGCTCACATAGGCGAAACAGTGACAAAGCAAAATAGAAGCAAAAAGCCAGTATTTTGGAGGATCAGAAGAGAAAGTAGTCAACTCTGGGTATGGGAAACAGAGAAAATTTCATGGAGGAACATTGACTTTTAAACTGAGTCTTGAAGGATGAATAATATTTGAAAATTTAGACTTGAGGTGAAGTCAGGGTGTGAAAGACAGAAGGAATAGTTGGAAAAGCAAGGAACCAAAGCTTAAAAAGTCTGCCCTGCATAGGTACAAGTAGCTTAATTTGAGTAGAAGAGAAGGTATATAAAGAAAAGTAATAGCAAAATAGTAGCAAAATATTGGTATGGAAAGGCAGTATTGGTGGGTCTTCTAGACTCACATGGAGGATGATGACTTCAAATGCCAGAGCAAAGCAGAAAGATCTTCTTATGCATGTAAGTTGAAGCCTTTTATGGTTTTGCAATGGAAGTGGTGAGTAAGGAGGCATGTGATTAGGGCTTCATTTCAGGATAGGCACCCAGCCACAGTGTGGTAAGTAGAATGGCACAGGTGCTTTCATTGGGTGGAATGGCAGGTGTGTGTAGACTCTCAGAGAGATCATTGCAGTATCCCATAAAGAAGTAATACAGTGCTTAGTGGGGGAATCCACACAGAAGGTGAAGCAGATAGAAGAGTCTATAAGACAGAGAAACAAGAGGACATGCAACTAATGAGAGGCAGAGAACAAAGGACAAGATGGAGCCAAAGACAGCTCCAAACTTAGGGCCATAGGAATAGGCAGGTGGTGTTGGGGTGGTATTTAATACTCAAGAGACTTTAGACCCACAGCTAGTATCTGCAGCACTGAATCCGCTTCCACAACTGCATAAGGACAAACAGGCAAAAGGTCACTTAAGCTGGGATTGAGTAAAGCCACTAGTAAGAACCACTTTTCCATTTTATTGTTGTTTATAATATAGTTTCAACTACCTCTATACAGAGAGTTCCGATAACATATTTACCACTCTATAAATTCCAAGTTCCAGCACCAGTATAATTGTAGCATGCACATAGCCCCCTGCTTTCTGGGGTTTAATATGCTGTGAACACATTTCTGCATCTTAAATGAACATAATGTATTTTCTCTGACCTCTGGCCTTGTTGTGGTCCCATTGTTAATATGCTAGGCCCAGCTAAAGGCTATCAGAGAAGTATGATTTATACATCAAAGATATTGTCAGAAATGGTTGGGGAAAAATGAATGAAGCGATATGCTTTTCATTTGTTTTCATGTAACTCTTTAAAACCAGTGAAAATAGCATGATGACTGTATTCATCAATAAACCTTTGATAATGCATTAGGAAACTGGCATGCAATGTCTTGATGGGCTATTACTACCTGCTTTGGATGCCAAGTACTTTCATCCACTCCAGAGGTATACTAATGAGGCAGAAAAGGCATATCTGAGAAATAAAATCATCCTCTAGGTATTGGCTTTTCTTCTTTGTTAATCATCTCCTCTTTCTTTTTCCTCCTTTCCATTTCAAAAGTCAGTCTGGGCGAGTGCAGCTTGCTGGAGTTTATGAAAAAAAAAAAACAAAACAAAAAAAACAAAAAAACAAAAAAAA